>JAVFBW010190342.1:0-10312 GCA_034783835.1 Mopalia ciliata
AATGTGATTATCTCACCTCAACTGACTACCTGCTGACTATTACCACAAACCAATTAGAGAAAGGCCAACAGATCAATTGCATGACTGTGCGGATGTGTATTTGAACTGAACAGTAGACATGGGGAACAAATGTTTGAGGGTGGTAGAATACACATTTAAACAGACTACTCATTCCCCCTGATACTGATAGTCGTTAACAAAGGTGTGAACGAAATCTATGATGCCGAGGGCACTCAAATTTCAGAGGTAAAACTGCCATTCAAAGACATTTCTTTTAAATTATGTATTAAAAAAATGAATGCAATAGATAAAACTCTATTTCACCTTTTGATTAAATTGAAAAAAATGTTGTTTATTAACAAAGCAAATATTTTTTTAAGGGTAGATTTTTAATTTTTACATCAATTGTACAAGTTGAATTTAAAAACCCCTATGACCAGGGGCTGAGTCAGAAATGAGAAGTAAGGTGTCCAAAATGATCATTTTGCTTCACTTCTCAAATAACTGGGAGTTCAATTTTGACAGTTTTCCTATCTCCAGCATGTTAAACTTTTTTAAAACAGGGTGTCCAAATGAGGCAATTGTTCACTTCAGGGTGTTCACTTCGACGGGTGTCTGCCTAAGCCCTTGCCTATGACGGTATTTTAGTTTCAATACTTGTGTACAAAGACATGCAAGTTTGGAAATAAAGTCTCAAACCATCAGAGAAAAATAAGAGTTACAAACAAGGGTCCATTTTAAAAAAATATTTGAGGATTTTCTTTATTAATGTTATAATAAAATAAAATGAATCAAATATGACATTATATTTAGAATCTTGAAATCCTCTGCTTTCTAAATATATATGATGTTAATATAATCATACTTTGGAAATATCCGTAAAAGCCACGAAGAGATAAGAGTCGCATTTTGTACTGACTAGCGGTACTGACTAGTCCTTAAGCAACAGCCGGGGGCAACTGAGGTATGAGTTTGAATTACCTTGCCAGCCGAAGTAGCACATGTTAAAGCTGGGTGAACACCATCATATTTACCCAATGTAACCATACAGGGATTAATCTTGTGGTTGAGCTTTAGGGTAAATATTGGAACCAACATCTTTCTACACAATTATATCACCTTCTACATGAACAATACAGAAAAGGAATGAAAAAACATTAGTATTGATACCAAAAATATTCAACATGTGGCATTAAAGGCAATCAAATAAAACTACTTGTATTATTAAATTTTGGTTAATCAAAAACCTATAGGGGGGGGGGGGGGGGGGATGTAGAATTGGCCTGCATTAATTGAGCTGCACTGCATTCCATCCAGTCTTCAAAAAATCATTCTAGGCAGTTCGCCGCCTCAAAGTCATATCCATGCCTGGTGTCCTAAGGTATCGGTAGCAGTCATTATTGTTAATTTGTTGTCTGTATTTCACATCAAGGAGTCCTCAATATCCAGGTAAACTGCTTTCCATTTCAAATACTTAGTCACTTTCCACCATTATAATGTGTATGTGCAAACCCCAAATGTGTCGACAATTTTGAATTCCAAATTTGATTCATCGGACCCAAAGGGCAGTATAACAAAATAATATCGATAATTTATCACAAATGACTGTTACCAAGACCGTATGCTACCAGGTACCTATGGATAAATGTTGACGCTGGGAGCTGCTTAGAAGGATTTATTTTATAATTGAATCGAAGGCAGTGCAGCACAGCTTCTACGTTCCTTACAAGAAATTCTGGCTTGCCATTATGATACCGGAGTCCTGACAATGGCTGACATATAATATGGCCAAAAGAAAATATAGAAGGTAAGACGTCATTAAAAGCTATGATATCCAACAGCTATATAAAATCAGGGACCAATATAAGAAGGCATAGGCAATGGTAAACAAAACACTTCAAATCTCACCCTCGGCAATATTTGCTTTTTTTTTTTTTAAATCTTCAGCAGAAGTGTTTTTTCATTGCCACCCATGGGTTTTGGGACTGGTAACATGAAAGTATATGTCATTAACTAGCGATGGAATTCCAGTTTTGTTATTGGCTGGCTTTTCCGAAATGTACGCCTATTAACTCAGTCTTTCAGCGTTTTTCTAAAAACTTTATGTTTAAGACTGCTAAATACTTGTCTCTGTTGTATTTTAAAAGAAAAACCCACAGACCATGCTAGCACGTAGCTGCGGAAATGCAGGAGTTTGTGCTGTAAAAAACAAGCATTTTTGAGATTTTCTAGTGTTAACTCGGTGAGACCTCTACAACAAAGCACTGCCGAGGCCAGCATTGACTAACTTACAGGGTTAGCCTGTAAGTGTTTGCAGTTGCCTAGTCCTGATATAACTGAGAATTTATATACATATAGCCTAATGGCAATTCTCACTTATGAAGGGTCTATCATTAAAGGCTTACCCATGAGTATATTTGCAGCTCCTGTGTCCTTGAAACCACATAAGCTTTATATTTCCAAAATACAACCACCACAATAATCAGTAGAGTTAAGGGCTCTACCGCTAGTCAGGAGTAAAAAATGCGACTTTATCTTTTCGTGGCTTTTGCGAGTATTTCCAAAGGATGATTATAGTAAAATCATATATATTTAGAAAGCAGAGGATTTCAAGATTCTAAATATAATGTCACATTATGATTCGTATATTTTATAATGACAAAAATAAAGTCCCCAAAAAATTTAAAACAGGACCTTGTTTGTAACTTTTATTTTTCTTAGATGGTTTGAGATTTTTTTCCAAACTTGCATGTCTTTGTAGACCGGTACTTAAACTCAAAAAACATCATATGGTTTTTCTAAATTCAAGTTAGTTTTTGAACAATTGATAATGCAAATAGTGTACGAGAAATAAATGATTTCAATCATAAAAATCAAGAAAAATGAAAGCTGAGCAAACAGCCTAAATGTATGGGTATGTAAGTGATTGAACTCAAGTTTGTTTCAAGATTACTCCAATAAATTTAATTAACAACATGTTTTTTTTATAATTGAATGAAAAGGCCAAATAGAGTTTTATCTATTGCATTAATTTTTTTAGTACATAATTTTAAAACAATGTCTTTAAATGGCAGTTTTAACTCCAAAATCTTACAGACGTCGGCATCACAGATTACGTTCACACCTTTGTTAATGACTAACAGTATGAGTCCTATTGGAGGCGTGAGTAGTCAGTATAAATGTGTGTTCTACCACCCATAAACATTTGTTCCCCATGCTACTGTTCGGCTCAAATACACATCCCCAACGATCATGTAATTGATCTGTGGACCTTTTGCTAATTGGTTTGTGGTAATAGTCAGCAGGTAGTCAGTCGAGGTGAGATAATCTCGTTAATCCCTTCCGCCCTTCGATATGCATAATCTTTGAAGCACGCATTTTACAATTTAAATCTAAAAAAAACATTCTAAAATACTACATTTTTTGGTCAAACTTTTTGCATTATCAAGATTATGAAAAGAAGATTTCAGAAAGGCAAAAAAAAGTCTAAATTTTGCCCCTGACTAGCGGTAGAGTCCTTAAAGAAAGATGCAAGAGATAGTGAAACTGTAAAAATTGGACATCCAGTTACTTAAAAAACGAGGCAAAATGACCATTTTTGAAGCCATGTTTTCATTTCTGGCTAAACCCTGCTTGACATCAGCCAAAGTTCTACAACAAATTGTGTAGAAGTCTTGTTCAAGTCCACTCCGACAGTTTATTGCAAGTTGGTATCACCCAAGACTTGAGGTCTCCCCATCATTGCCTGTACACATGTACATGTATGTCAGGGATAAAAACATCAATCCACCTTTAATATTTTTTTTGTTTGCCAAAAAATATTTATATTCACCAATTAAGTCAAATATTACAATGTTTTTTGTTGTGACTTGACAATCTGAACTATAATGTATTATAAGCTATATGACTGAAATTGTTCTTAAATCAAATGTTTTATGTATTTCTTTATATTGTTGTTTTTGTAGCCCAAATTATAATACTGACATGGTCTCTTAACAGTTATTTTTTGTGGTCCCAGGCGATATCGGTTTACGCAAGTTGCACTGAACAAGCAAATTCGTTAAAGTAGTTATTTTCATCATAAAATGTTTACTATTTTTTCAGACTTACTGAATTGGATGCTGATTTGAAAGATGAACTGGTCACAGAAAAGGTAAAACTATCATTTAAAACTTTTAGTTACAACCATTAGATCTGTCAGAACTTGAGGAAATTCACAAAGCAGATTAATAACCATGTGGACTTCCAGCCATCAGGTGCTGCCATAATTATTTCTTAATTTACTTTTTTTAAAGTTGTCTATGGACAATAATAATTCATTTGTGTGTTCTTATTAAGCCAAACAACTCACTGTCACATTTAAAATAAGTGTTTTTTAAATGACCGTTGTTTTCTGAAGATTACATGTACCTACATATAATTCCATTCACTGTTTGTAGGGTTACTGGAAAAAGAAGTGTAAATTGTTGACACCTCTGTTGTCAAAAGAAACTGTGAAAGCCATCACTGAGTTAGACACAGAATTAACAGAAGGGGAGATAACTGAGGTAGGATATGCTGTCAGTCATTTTGACAGCTTTTTTTGCAACTCGAGCATTATTTTGTAAAGGTCAAAAGAAAAATAAATTTCACATACAATTTGTTTTGCACAATAACTGACTCTCAATATTAATTATTTAAAAAAAAAAAAAAAAACACTCTGTAAGTGCAGAATGCAAGGATAAAGTTGATGATTTTTGGATTAATGTGTGTTTTCAGTGTAAATTTGAAATGAAATGACTCCCAGATGAAGATCAAATTCCGATCTTTTCCAAACATTTGTTCATGTGTAGTTAAACGAGTGATTTATTACCCAAATCAAACAAACAAACAAACAATATAAGTTAACGTCTGCATGCCATCTACCATATGTTCCAAGTCCAGACACTTTTCTAACAGACGGGCAAAACACTTTTTCATGGTAGCTTTAATATTGACTAGTAAAGAATGTGGGAATTATTCTCTAATCAATAATTGTTATGTTTTCAACACAGAAAGGATATTTTATTCGTTTGGATAAGATTTTAAAACCAGTGCTGAAGTCAACAGAAAACGGTGGGGAGAAAAATGGTCATAAAAATGGTGCTATTTCTGATGAAAAGAATGGGAATGATGGGAACCAGGAGGAAACTGGGAACGGGGTGAAGGAAGCTGAAAAGGATGATGGTCCAGAAGTGTCGAATGTGACTAATATATCTAAAAACGCTAATGGCTCTGGTGAAAAACTGAATGATACCATCGAGAAAAAAGATACACAAGAAATTACAACAGAGGAAAAAAATGAAGAAAAAGATGATAATGACAAGGTAACAACTTAGTTGAATTTGTATATTAACACACTTTCCTAAGTTTTGGAAGGTAAAAAGCCTCCTTTAGGAAACCTTAGAACATTGACCAAAGTACAGTACAACAATAAAGTTACCTAAATGAATGCGCGCAGGTTGCTCGCGTGGTGCGTGATGCGCGCACGTGATTCTCTACGATCAGCATGTCGGTCAGAGCTGGAATCACAGTCGGCTAACGTGTTGAATGGCCGATCTTAACTGTAGAATTGGTCCGTCACCTGTAAATAGCATCTAAACATGCCATTGCCATAGAAAGTCACAATGCAATAAAACAGTCCAATTTACTTTGCATTTCTGCTAATTAAGGTCAAGATATTTGACCAAAAAGCCTAAATCACAACAATTTTTCTGTCTACACATCAGTGCATGACGAACTCCGCCGCCATGTTGTTTCCCAGTTTGGTGATATGTATGTCTCCTTTTATAATTCATAACCTTTTTTTCTGCATTTATTCTTTTTTATTGATTCAGGGGATCGGACTTAGGGTTAGGTATCCTTTTACTGAAAGTATTTTTTAGTTTTAGTTCTGTTTTATTCATTGATCTTTCACACTTAAATATCATTTCTAAGAGTGACGGACAAGGGGCTATGTGTCGCTAGTGTAACATACGACTCAGTGTAATCAAGGGAGACAACTCTGTATGTATTGTAAACATAAATCAATGTACTGAAAGTTGAGTAGTAGACCGTATGATTGTATGTAATCCTGCTTTTTTTTCCACCCTTATTCAGGTATATTAAATGGAGCGTTGCAACTCAGCTGTATAGGCAGAGATGAAAAAATCGACCTCCTACACAGTGGATATAAAATTAAATGGTGATCATGGAGCTGTGGAAGAAACTCAGTGTGAGTGTGCCATTGGGCAGGGCCCTTCAGCACATTGTAAACATGTAGCCTGTGTTCTGTTTGCCCTGACAGCTTATGACTCTGGAGAGTGTCTCACAGAAGTAACATGTACTGAGGTGAGCATGCTGATACTATAATAGTGCCTTACTTTCTGCTATTTTAACTTTTTGTTCAGAATAAAGATAAGCTTGTTTATTTAATAACATTTGACTTCCTGTACATTGGCAGGAGTTACTTCCATCATTTATTAATAATTGTTATGACCATTTCAAATTTTATTTTTAGATTATTCACAAATTTGTTCTGATACACATGAATTAAATTTAAAATAAATGCAATCTGAAAGATACAGTTTACTTGCACAGATGTTGCAGAAGTTCCACAGAGTAGAACCGAATAAGGGAAGTCCATTGAAGGCTTGTCACTTAGCTGAAATTCGGAGCAAGCAACCTATATTATTTGACCCCAGACCAGTAAAGCGTAGAAATCCAGAGAAGATTGAAGAAGTACTCCGAAATGTTGTAATGAACTGGCAGGTTAGATGTTTTTAAATTCTAAAGTATAGTTATAGGTGTAGAATATAGTTTACAGTTTTTTATGTATTTGAGTAACTGTGTTGCCTGTTCCCTACTATGACACCTACAGTTTTATGTCGAAATGAGAATCAAATAAAAGGAAGAAAAGACTCCAGACATAAACGTTAACAATTCTTAATATATCAATGAATTTAACACTTATAATTAAGATCTAAAACATTTGAAATATATTTCTTAAAAATATTTTTTCTGTAAATTTTGTTCTTATCAGGATGGTTGTACAAAAGCCCGATTTTTTTATACTGATCAAGTTGAGCAGTATAAAAGTATATACAGTGTGCTTTCTTAACTGAACCTGCTTTGATTTAATGTTCACTGGATCGAGTCCGCCTGTTGACCATCACGTATATGAGTCACATGTTGTGGCTCCAGCAATCGAGGGGTTGGTTTTTATGAGGTTTCCTCCCAGTTTTCCACCGTAATAAGGCTGTGTACAGTGTGAAGTGGATAATCCGTCTTCATATAAAGTGAAATACTAATCACACAAACAAACAAACATATTGCAAAAGGATTCAGTTTGTCAAAACAAGCTCCTTCCATTTGTTATATATTGTAGGATAAGCCAAGGATACCGCTGTTGCAAAAATATTCACCAGCCAATATTCCTGCACTGTATGCAGATCATGATTATATGAAGTTGACAGCTGAAGACCACTTTCTGGAACAAAATAGGGTATGTCCATCAACATCCATTGATGTTATGATTCTAATCTCTTCCTTTTGTCCATCCCATCATGTCCCTGTAGTCAGTTATGGACGTCTTATTTTCAGTGGGTTGTTTAATTTTCAAGTATTAGGAGTTAATATTAATGAATTGTTTCTTGCATTCTAGATATTGTTAAGCAGACTACAACATGTTTGATTGGGGTTTAACGTTGAATTCAATGGTATTTTACTTATGTGCTTGTATCATGTACATCACCCATTTTTCTGTGACTGATTATTTACTTAATCAGTGATTAATTGCCTCTTTATTTTATAGGTGACTCGTATTACAAATCATGAATTAGAAATCAGAACAAGAGGTCAGTCCAAAAACCCCCAATGGGTTGGGGAGAGGAAATTACGCTTAACTTCCTCTAAGTTTGGAACTCTTTGCAAGATGACCGAAAACAGGAACATTAGGATGTTGCTAAATGAGTTAGTATCCGACAGGGATATATCATCAAAATTTGTGGCTCATGGTATAAAATACGAGAACATTGCTGTGGAGTGCTTTGAATCAGAGTCTGGTTTGAAGACAATGGAATGTGGTCTGTTTGTGTCCACAACAAGACCATGGTTGGCTGCTTCCCCAGATCGTGTGATAGATAATGACACTATAATAGAGGTGAAATGCCCATATACAGCACGTGATCAAGTAGTTTCTGAAAAGAGCGTTCCCTATTTGAGTAAACTTGATGGTGACTTAAAATTGAAACATAATCATGACTATTACTATCAGATTCAAGGTCAGCTCTTCTGCTCCTGTAGAAAAAACTGCAAGCTTGTCATTTTCATATTCAAAGGAATAGTAGTGACAGATATTAAATACAATGAGACATTTGTTGCTACTATGCTATCCAAGTTAGATGCATTTTATGAAAATCACTTCAAACACGCAGTTTTTAGAAAATATTTATATAAAAATGTTCAACAGTATGGACTCTGGTAGAGCACTGATGTGTTGTCTATGGCGAGTGTTTTATATAAGGTTTCCTCTCGCTTTACCATCGTATTAAGGAACGTAGCAGCCAAATTGACAATCTGTAGTCGTATAAGTGAAATACTCTTGAGTATGATGTTAAACCCAAATGAAGCTAGAAATGTGCTGCAAGAAAGAATACCCCCTGCGGTATGTGTTCAAGAGTGTTGCTGCTCCGTTTAAATGGACAGCTATTATAGAATACAAACTGAAGAAGACAACTTCACCCCATGTCTTAACATGCACACACGTTTTCACTAACATAGATTTAAAACTAAAGAAGAATAAGGCATGACAATATTGGCCCTATGTAACAACACAATAGACTTGTTAAAGGGCAATAACTCTGGGAAAAACTGATGGACGGAGCCTCATAATTACATCTTGCACAACTTCATCCCATGTGTTGCAGGCATTGGTCACTATAGCCTATTGTCAATTACCAGTACACAGTTCAAAACCAGATATGGGCCTTAAGATAAACCTGTTAAATTATGTTTAAATTCCATTGCCAATTATAACTAGGTTAACATTAAAAACTCTCCACGCCTACATGTAGCCTAAATCTAAAGGTAGGAGATTGGTGGATCACTCATCTATATTTTATTCATCCGGAGTCCTGATGCAGGCATTGGTCACTATAGCCTATTGTCAGTTACCAGTACACAGTTCAAAACCAGATATGGGCTTTAAGATAAATGTGTTAAATTTTTTCTGCTAGGCTTTAACCATTTGGAACTCTACCAAGTGATCAAATAAAGAAATCATACAGTGAGGGTACTGTTTAAGCAGCCAATTTAATAATTGTCATTCATATTATTCAATATATATATATATATATATATTGGTGAGAACGTTTTCTTTAAATAAATGAATGAAATATATATATATGCATTTGTTGGTACTGTGTGAAACCCTACATTATACATGTAATATTAAATTGTTCATGGTGCTTGCAAGTCTGATAGCCCTTGAACTCTTTTAAAGTTTGAATACATTTATGTTTTATTTGTTTGTGATTTAATGCCATATTTTAGGTTATTTCACTCATATGGCTGTTAGGTGATAGGTGAAGGAATCCACCTACACTGTCATTTGCCACAAAGTTGAGAAAGGACAACACAAGAAGCAATAAAAAAAATTCTACAAACAGATCGGTTTCACATTACCCACCAAACCACCCTTGGACAACCCCTTGGAGGTTAAAATTTTTCATTTTTTAATATTTGTTAATTAGAACATTCTTTTTTTTTGTCCTGCATTTTGTAAACAAGTTATATAATTATAAAGTTCAAGTTAGATGTTATTTAATTTTAAGTTTGAAAAGATTATTATGTCACTAATAAGCATGCCAAAGTGGCGGGTCTAGCTAAAAGGGTTTTGGAGACAACAGGTCTACAACTAAAAATATTTACAAAATGCTAGAAATGGTACAAAATCCATCCAGCTGTACACATGCAAATAATTGATTCAAAGTTCAGTTTAAATAACTTCTAACTGAAAATTTAACTTCTTCTTAAAATAAAGGATAAAAAGAGAATGTTCTTATAAATTTTTTTTAAAAAGATAACAATTTTGATCTTGAAGGGGTTGTCAATCCTTTGTGACATTTGTCAATCTAGGCATCCGTTGGTACAATAGCTGGTCGAAAGTTACATAAATAAAAACAGACTGATATTACAGCATCAGATAACCCAGACTCTGTGTTATCTAGGGGCCGTTTTAAAATTTGAAAAGTCTTAGCAAGGCCTATTACACGCTCAACATGTACACGCTTACTCTCCACACATCCTATTTTTC
>JAVFBW010190353.1:0-10312 GCA_034783835.1 Mopalia ciliata
CTAACTAAGAAAGTGTGTTATCCCAAAATAACGAAAATACTGTTAATCTTCACTTTCTAAAAAACACAAAAATTATTCATAGGATAGTATGTTTCAAGTATAGACAAACTGCATTACTAAGTACTGGAGGAGCATTAATTTTTCATCAGAGCAAAACACTTCACAGTTTATAGTTGTGCTAGTTTGACAGTTACTATTGGATGCACCACTATCAATAAAGGAAATACCCTTGCATATAGTATAAAACATTAAGCAATCAATCTGTTCTCATCATACCACATTTCCGATCAAATTGACTTGATTTGATAGCTCTGGTTCATTTTAGAAAAGTTAATTATATTTTTTACTAAGAAAATATGTTTGATTTTGAAAAATCAAACCAACTTCCTGTTTCATTTATAATGGAACCTGTTGTATTCTAAAATTTTGTTCTCCTATAAGTTTTGTTTAAATGTATAATAATTTTAATGATGTACGGTTTCAAACTTTAATTTTCTAGAGACTGCAAATTAACAAAAAATCTTCACAGGCTGAGGCTGAACAGGCAAAAGTCTCCTATGGTAAGTACTAGTTTGATCTTTTATGTCATTATTGAAATTTTGTCATCAGGTAAATAAAGTTCAAGTCAAGATTTATGCGTTATGGAAACATTAGTCACTCATTTCATTGGGAGAATGGAGGGCAGCTTCCCGGTGCTCTCGCGGGTGGTTGGAGGGAGCTTCATGTTGCCCTGGTGCTCCTCGAGCTAAAGGGGAACAGGACGCCGATCTGTTTGTGGCGTCTGTATTGCGTCCTCTTGTTGTCATCCTGTATTTGTCCCATCCTGTCTTTGTTTGTTGCCAGTGGTGTCGAGGGTGGTTTCCTTCATCCATTGGGCTGGCACGTCGACATAAAAGTGACATACCCATGAGTACGACGTTAAACCCCAATCAAACAAACATATCCAAATAATCCATGTGGTTGCTTACCATTCATTGTTTCACCCTGTGGTTAAGATCTTTATGTAGGTAGGGCAGCCATGTCCTGCCAACAGACATTCATTTTCTAACGAGGCAAATGTTTCACATTTTTATATGTTTTGAAATGAAAAACACTTAAACATGGCATTAAACAACAGTCAATATATCCTAGTCCAGTAATGCTGTGTTTGCTTAGCGACAGTACTTCACCTTTAATGGTCACGTTAAAGTTACTTTTAGAATTTTACTACAGTTTTGATGGGAAATACTTTTCCAGCAGTGACATATTAACAATATACCAGAGAAAAAAAGTGTAGTGAGGTTAATCCAATAGACTTGGGGTTTGCAATCTGCTCTCTGTGTTGTGACTACATGTTTTACCCCCTGTGTTTTCACTCCTATGTCTAACACGTAACTGAAATATCATTAAGTATTTCATAAAACGTGTATCAAAAAATCACTAAATACTATCTGTCCTCATATAGTAAGTGAAATACCCTTGAGTACAACATGTACCCCAAGCGAACAAACAAACTGTTTTTATTGTGACACTAAATAATTATATATATTTGCAGGTTTCAGATCTGTTGACAATGTAGAGATTGGTCGGGTTTATGCCAAGGATCCGGACGACTGGGATGTAACTGATAAGGAGTTTACTACTGTTGAGGATGTGCCAGAGTTCTTCAGGTGAGACAATCCGGGCTAAGGGCAGTTTGTTTGGGGATTAGCAATGCTGTCTTTACTTAGCACTAGAGGCAAATTAACTTTCCAACATTATAGAAATGGGCCTGCGGAGTTGGCTAATTGGTATCGTTTGTGTTTACTAAACTGAACCTGCTTCGATTTACCGTTCACCGGATCGGGTGCGACTGTTGACCATCAGGTATATGAGTGAGTTACATGTTGTGGCTCCGGCAATTGCCGGGGTGGTTTTTTTTTAAGGATTCCTCTCGGTTTTCCAGCGTATTACGGCTAGATGCAGTGTGAAGTGGACAATCCGTCATCATATAAGTGAAATCCCCTTGATTACGACATTAAACCCCAATCAAACTAACAAACAATCCTCGCGGTTTTTCACTGTAATAAGGCTAGTTGCAGTGTGAACTGGAGAATCTGTCATATAAGTGAGATACCCTTGAGTATGATGTTAAATCCCAAACAATTATTGAAACGCTTCACATTTTGGTTGTGCTAGAGTCAATTATCGTTGGAATATACCTCCGTCATATAAGTGAAATTCCCTTATTAAGAACGGCATAAAAGACCAATCAATCATTCAAGGTTTCTTTTTATCCCTTCTTTAAATCAACCAAATATTTTGATTTGTTGTTAGTAATAAATCAGTCAATGATTTGAACCTCTTTTATGTGAAAGGTTCCAGCAGGTAACACTAATGACTTCATCCCGACAGAAATGGAGTTAGATCCTTTATGAAACAGCTGGTATCTTCCATTCTTGTCTACAGTATTGATTGGGATATCTACACGTATTAAAGACAGGGACACCCCTAACTAACTGAACACGTTTGATCTATTAAAATACAGGGTGAATAAACAATCTGGGATGATAACTATGAGCGGGAAGCCTGCAGAAGGTGTTTACAAGTTTACAGTGGGAGTCTTTGATAGAAAATGGAACGAGTTAGTGAAGTCTGAAGTGGAAATAACTGTCCGGGGAATTCCTTCTGCTGCTGTCTATAGTTCAGGATCAGTTAGATTTGATGGTTTGTATTTTCTTACGATTTTTGGTATTTCAGAGGCCTCTTACTAATTTCTTCACTTTTATTTATTTAACAGGGAAAATTTTTCCCAGTTACAATTTTATGTATTCATCTATAAATAAATAATTAAAACTTAATAACTCAATAGAGGCCATGGCTTAGGGGTTAGCTTTTCTGCTTTCTGATGTATCCTAATCTACAGGGTTGAGTTCACCTAGGGGGAAGTCACACAGTGTGGCAAATGTGGAGGTGCTTTTTACAAGATTTCCTCCCAGTTCTTGTTATCCACCACATTTAAACAAGGACAATTCGTCCTCATATCAGTGAAATAGGATGTTAAACTCCAATCAAACAGCTTTCAAGTTATCAGACAACACCATTGGAAAGTCAATAACTTTCTCTTTACAATATGATTTTATCTGATTGTTGTCACTTCTTTATTGTCTAGTCTTCTGGTAGAGACTATATGGTTAGTTGGCGTGCATCTATCGCTGGAGTTCGTAAAGTAGGTGTATAGCAGTCGGCTGATTCTAGTTGATTACTAGGGCCTGCAGCCGTGGCTTAGTGGTAGCCAGTGCGCTTACTAAATGGAACCTGCTTCAATGTAATGTTCACTGGATAGAGTCCACCTGTTGACTATCAGGTATATGAGTGAGTCACATGTTATGGCTCCGGCAAATGCGGGGATGGTTTTCACGAAGTTTCCTCTCAGTTTTCCAACTTAATGAGGCAATGTGCAGTGTGAAGTGGACAATCCGTTGTCATAAAAGTAAAATACCCTTGAGTACGCCGTTAAACCCCCAATCAAACTGCAGCATGGTTAACATGGAAAGGCAGACAAAGGCATACACTGATCCAACATACAAGAAAAATGAACCAACTTGTTGTGCAACAGAAACCTGAAACAGCTTTAATTAATCGACATTCAAAATTAAACTGCCTGTGGCTTGAACTTGCGTACAAAGTTTAACTAAATAATATATAAAATGTATTCTACATGTATATATATATATATATCTAAGTCAAATTTCATATTTAAATTTTTAAATTAATATCTGCATTTCCTATTTAGGTATCACTTCAAGGGATTTTGTTGAAAGACCTCACGCTGCGAGTGGGGCTTATGGTCAATATGATCCCAGCCCCTATGATAAATTTAAGACGGAGATGGCTAAAAAATTGAATGTCCCTGAGAATAATGTGGAGATTTTCAGTGTTCGTGATAACGCTGATGGATCAGCTGATATTCGTTTTGCTGCTCACGGCTCACCCTGGTACAAGTCTTCTAAACTCGATGGTCTGGTTACAACTAACAAACTTGATGTAAGTAAACAAAACATAGATTCTTTGTTGTCCACCACTAGTAGAGGAATTGTTTCAGGGATTTAGAAATGTGTTCACAAATGTTTGTGAACACACTACCTTGAAAACAAATTCACCGATTAACTTCAAACTTGGTATGTAGCCTGCTGTTAACACAACAGATGGTATTGCATTTCACCAAATTTCATTATACGAAATGGTCGTTATTACATAATTTTAGTGGGTTCCCGTCTGCGGGTGTTCACGATAAGTAGAGAGTAAATTCACGGATCAACTTCAGCCATTGTGTGTAGCTTCCCCTGGTTAAGATGGCAGATGGGATTACATTTCACCACACTATAAAACAAAATGACCATTCTTACATTATTTTAGTTGGTTCATGCTTGTGGGTGTTGTGAACACGATAAGTAGAGAATAAAATCATGGTTTAACTTTAAGCTTTGAAGATTTCTGCTTTCTGCTTTTAAGACAATGGATCAGATTGAATGTCACCAAGTTCCATAAAATAAGATGGCCGCCATCGCATTATTTTACAATATTAATTACTGTATATGTTGTGAACACTATAACTCTGTAACAAATTCCCGAATATGAAATGTAGTCTCCTCCTATTAGGACAACAGATGATTGAATATCTGTATATGTTGTTAACCCGCTACCTCTGCAACAAATTCTAGGATTAAATTGAAACTTAAAATATAAGCTCCTGTTATGTGATTGGATTTCATCAAGTCCCGTAATAGAATATGGCCGTCAATGTTGAATTTTGCAATATTCATGCTATGTGCTGTGAACAAAATAATTTTAAGATCAAATTCACAGATTACCTTGAAACCTTGAAGTCAACTTCCTACTACTAAGACATAGGATCGAATGGCTCAAAGCAATATAGTCCCTATTGCATAATTGATAAATATTCACGCCTACATGGTAATTTTAATAACCAATTCACTGAGAAACTGAACACTCTTACGTTAGCTTGAAGAACAAATGTTTTTCAGCAAGATTTTTTTTTTATAAGTTTAAATTTTTATTTATTAATTTTTTTCAGTTTGAGAGAAATGCTGGTGTGAAGATAGGCATGGTGCCTATAGACGAGTGTGTGTACGAGATCTGTGATCATGGGTGTTACAACCAGTACTTTGTTTCTGATGAACCAGTTGTTATCGCTGGTAACTCCACTGCGTTTGTCGGCGTGGATGCTTACATGAAATGGGAATGTAACACCTGTAATTCTACAATGTCCTCTTCCAAACCCTCAGAATGTACCTGTAAAGCGGGAGAATTTCCAGTCACCTGTCGTAATGACTTCTGTTATAATGGAGGGACATGTTACATTGGTGACTGGGATGAAATGAGGTATGTAACAATCTATAGCAGTTAATACAGGGTTTTCCAGTTATAATATTACGACAACAAAGTGACATCCCTTTGCAAAATAATGTTAGTGGTTTACAACAAGGAGTAATCTATGATTTTTTACGCGAGCTTTTAAGGTAATAATGCAAATTAACAGGTAAAACCTGAATCAAACCATATGAATTTACTTTTCTCATAACTTAAAATATTATATTTCGCAGAAGTTAAAATTTTAAAGCTACTTTTCCTAATAACTTATAACCCAACAGTTAAAGTTAAGGCAGGATGCCCTATCCTGCCTTAAAAGTGGCAACGTCATTTCGCAAATATCACTCTCGTCCACTAATATAGAAAAATACTTCCCTCGTACCAATGTTTTTGTCCACCACTTCTATAGTAGAAATGGCTGTTATTACATCATTTTAGAATATTTATGCCTGTATGTATTGTGAACAGGATAAGTAGAGAATAAATTCACAGATAAACTTCAAGCTTGGTATGTAGTTTCCACCTGTGAAGGCGACGGATAGTATCACATTTCAACAAATTCCGTTAAACAAATTGGCTATTATTACATAATTTATGATATTCATGTCTGCAGGTGTTGTGAACACAATACGTAGAGAATAAATTCACGGATCAACTTCAAACTTACATGTAGTATGTAACTTTCGACTGGTTCAGACTGCGGTTTACATTTCACCGAATTCTTTAAAAAGAAATGGCTGTTACTACATAATTTTAGAATATTCATGCCAGTATGTGTTGTGAACAAAGAGAATTAATTTTATGGATTAACATTAAACTTTGAAGATAACTTCCTGCCTTTTAGACAATGGATCAGACGAATTTCACCAAGTTACATAAAACATGATGGCCCCCATTGAATTATTTTACAATATTCATTACTGTATATGATGTTGTGAATACTATACCTCTGTAACAAATTCACTGATTAACTTGAAGCTTGTTTTACTAAAACACCAGATGGGATTGAATTTCATCATCAAATTCCATAAAACAATGCATCATTTTACAATATCTTGGTTTTTTTTTTTTCCTTAAGGTGTAAATGTAATGAAGGATTTGATGGCTCCAGATGTCAACAAACTAAACACAGTTTTAATGGTAATGGCTGGGCATTGTACCCAGCCCTTGCTCAGTGTGAGTTTGGACAGACCAGCCTGGAGTTCATCACGAACCGCCGAGACAGCCTCATCTTTTATAACGGGGCAATGGATAGGGACGGAGAACAGGACTTTATTTCTTTGGAGCTTCGCAACGGAGCTCCTTATTTGAGAATTGATCACGGGACCGGTACATTAAATCTCACTCTTAGCCAACTACAATTGTCGGATAACAAGTGGCATCGTATTGATATTACATCTGCTGGAAAAGTAAGTTTTGTTCTTTATTACTTAGCACAAAATAATAAGTAAGACTTTATGGATTTTCAACTTCTGGATTTATTGATGTGTAACATTTCAGTGCAAATACTAGCACTGTTTTCAAGCTAATGACAGTAATAAATCCATAAATTCAACTTATTATGTTATCATCCCAGCTTCTAAATGCCGCTAAAATAAGTTATTACATAACATTTATTACATTTATTCAGGATTATTTCATATAACCTGTGCTTTGATCAGATCATAGCCCCCACCCATCCCCTGTAAATGAAACCATCCTAATTACCTTTAAACATTGGTGTATTTGAAATTCTTCACTCAAAGCCAAACATTTCAAAGCATCTTTGAGAGGCATTTAGAAGCTAGTGGGTATTGAACATTGTTGTGTATTACATCTAAGTATTTTACTAGTGACATATCCGTCTAGATTTTAAGACTGTTATTACAGTCCTTCTGATTTGAGGTGAGTGATCTGTGTTAAAGCATAGGAGAACACACCTCAAATCAGAAAGCCTGGATATCAACCATATCAGCCTGTAGCTCAGAGGTGTGTATAGTCACTTACTAAACTGAACCTGCTTTGATGTAATGCTCATGGGTTTGAGTCTGCCTGTCGACCATCAGGTATATGAGCGAGCTACATGTTGTGACTCTGGCAATCGCCTTTTTTTTTTAAAGAGGTTTTCCACCGTAATAAGGCTAGGTTCAGTGTGAAGTGGACAAACCATCGTCATATAAGTGAAATACCGTAGAGTACGACGTTAAACTCCAAACAAACAATCGAAACATCTTTGAGAAGCATTTTGAAGCTTATGGGTAAAGAACATTGTTGTGGATTACATCTCCTAGGTATTTTACTAGCAACGTATCGGTTCAGATCCTAAGACTATTATCAAACATACGGTTTAATAATGTGACAAATTCAGTATTTATGCAATTCTACAGACGGTATGAAAACAACCAGTTTCTTTGCTCTATATACAAGATTATAAAGGTCTTTGTATCCAGTGAATTACTGAAACATATAAAAACATTGCTATAATTTTGCTGTACATACAAGGTAATTAAGGTCTTTAAACCCAGGGTAGCTATAATTATATATTTCAGGGATGACCAACGGGAACTAGTCCCATTAACTGGCTCCATTCATATAAAATCAATAATTACACAAAAAGATATAATTACATACAAGTGGATACAAATAAAAATCAAATAAATACTAAGATATAATAAATTTACATAAATGTACATATATATTACACACACACACACATGTACTCGCATACATATATTTTTATTGTATATATACAACCATGCATAAATAGTCAGTATATTAGGGCCTACTGACAAGAATAAATCGATTTTCTCACTTGAGACTTAAATGTTTCTAAAGACCTGTTATGTAGGTCAAGATTGGACATATGGATTGCAGATCATTGTAAACATTCATACACCTTTGCACTGATGAAAATTTTATGAATATTTATTCTACTGCGGTCCCATTTAAAAGTTTTTGTCAGGACATTTCTAGTCTGTCTCTGAGGTACATTAAATAAAAAATATCGCTGAGTATATCAAAATATACATATATAGCCTTCTGGCTAACGGCAATTTGTTTAATGATTAACAATCCTCTGTTACTTAGCACTGGAGGAAAGTTAACTTTCCAACATTATGTGCTAATGTCGTTTATTATTGAAATGCACCTCTGCGTATAAGTGAAACACTCGTATGCGGGGCGTAAAACACCAATGATTTAGGATTATAAATTATAGTGATTACTGAGATTGTGTGTATGTTTTAACCAAAGATTGTTACTTACTCCCCAGATAATAACGTTGACTGTAGACAGTTGTATGACAGCTGTGATAACAGAGGATGCCGTTTCTTCACAAGAGGATAGATCATCTTGTGAAGTGTCAGGAAAAACTCCTGGGGAAAATAAATTCCTCAATGTGAACACTTTACTACAGATGGGCGGAACGTTTGCTCAACCGCCTTTTATACCAGCGGGTCTCAACGGCTTCAGTGGATGCATCAAAAACTTCAAACATCTTGGACTGGTGAGAAACTTGGACTCAATTTTTTATTTTTTATTCTGACCTCTGATGTTCCACAAAACCACATGGTTGCCATTGCTCCTTTTTGTGTTATTCAGGTCTATATATTGTGAAGACAATAGATGTGATTTTCAATAATCATCATCATTGCCTCTTATCATATACATTCATGCGATCCTGCTAGCCCTGTGAGGGAGCGGGTGTGCCATGGCCTTGAAGAATACTCCCTCGGCTTCCTCGGTCTTTGGTAAGAGGCGAGAAAAAAGGCTGCTTTCTGTTGCTCTAGTGTTCGCAGAGCTAAAGGGTAACTGGAAGCAGATTTGTTTGTGATGTTCTGTATTTGTGTCCGTCGTCATATAGGTGAAATACCCTTGAGTACGATGTTCAACACCAATTAAACAAACAAACAAACAATCGATCCTGCTATTTTGATGTATTTGTGTATGCTTTTTTTTATTTTTACATCTTTTTTTCCTTTTTTTGTTGAAGCAATTGTTGATCTTCACTACATTTGAATGGACTTGCTTACAGCTATATTTTGTAAACATGTAGTGCTTAAATTTTTTGTGTTTTACTACATTATAAATGCGTCCTCTGACTAAAAGTATTTGTTTGAAGAGTAGCAATGCTGTCTTTACTTAGCACTGGAAGAAATGTAACTTTCCAGTATTTAATATGGAAATGTTTCACATGTTGGTTGTGCTTGTGTCAATTATTGTTGGTATACCCTTAAGCATTCTGTAAAAGACCAATTATTCATCCGTTTATTCATTTTGTATATTCTGGAAAAAGTTGTGTAATGTTATTTTTGTTGCAGCTGTACGACCTGTACATGGGCAATACAGGCCTTCACAAAAACACACAGGATGGGTGTCCCCAAGAGGAAGCTAGCTGTGGCTCGGAGAACAGTGTCAATGGGCTCGTGTGTGGAATTAATGGTATATGTGTTGGAAACTTGAACGGTGGACAGGCCACCTGTATCTGTAAACCAGGCTGGATGGGCAAAAAATGTGAAACAGGTAATCCCCAATACTTTATCAAAGTTCAAACCTTGGTAAACTGGCCCACCAAAGTCAATGGAAAACTAGAATATATAAAACTCCTGCAGTATTTTGAGTCTCCATATTTGTCCATATTGGTAAGATTGTTTATGAAAGTGAAGCTCTTATCTTGACTTGCAGGCTGTTGGAGAGATCTTCCTGTTGCCTGGTTTCAATCTGTTTGTTATGTCTTATGATTGTTACTAGCCCCTTCCTCCATCAATTTGGCTGGCACTACTAGCCCCTTCCTCCATCCATTAGGCTGGCACTACTAGCCCCTTCCTCCATCCATTTGGCTGGCACTACTAGCCCCTTCCTCCATCCATTTGGCTGGCACTACTAGCCCCTTCCTCCATCCATTTGGCTGGCACTACTAGCCCCTTCCTCCATCCATTTGGCTGGCACTACTAGCCCCTTCCTCCATCCATTTGGCTGGCAC
>JAVFBW010190364.1:0-10312 GCA_034783835.1 Mopalia ciliata
TTCTCCTTTTGATGTTAACGGCCAAGGGTGCTTCTGATTGGAGTTGTCTCTAATTGTTGAAAATAAAAATAAATCGTTAATATGTTCACGCCACAGCATAGCTGAAATAGCGCTGAATGTAGCGTAAAACACTAATCAATCAATCAATCCATGATTGACAAAAATGTGAGGGGCAATACAATTATACATATAGGATTATTCCAACAGTATCAAAAAGAACATGAACATGCAAAAAGATAATGTAAAACTTGACTTACATATGAAGGTGTGTGTTGTATGACTGATGCATTGTGTTACTCTTATCAAAGTTAAAGTTCTTGTATATATATATTCTGCCGTATTATTGTCATGTAACACAAAATTCGCAAGGACTGTCCTTCACTTGGCATAATGTCACTTGTTCGATTTTTATTGAAATTCAGTTCATCTAAATTCTGCACAAAAAATTAGTTTTTCAGCATGTAACAGTTCAGCTTCAATCAAAACAGTATGTTACCAATTTTGGTAACACCATAAATTTTTACATGTCGAACGAATGCCTTTGCGAATACCAATGGCAGCGGATGACGATCTACCATCAACAGGATATCACACAAAGGCAGATGGATATAGGCATCACAGGACATCGGCACATCTAAATAAGGTCACAATGGGTCATCTCTAATTGATCAGTCTCAATGGCTCAGTCACCCTTATTTTTAAAGTAATTTTGTATCTATCCCACTTCTGACACCATAATGTAAAGCAGGGTTATTTAATTTCAAGGATAAACACAACAATCATCTAATGATTTACTTACAACTAGCTCAAGGGTGACTTAATGAATTAACGGTGATTATTCAATGGTGACTTTTAAATGACTTTAACAGTAACTATAATAAAAGTGACTTTACAGTGACTGACGAATACACAGAATGGCCGTCTGCAAATATAAAAAAGAAACAGAATCAATTTACATACATAAATGTTAATGAAAATAATGATATCATAACTCCTGATATTGATAAATAAAACAGATTACAAGTTGTGAATATTTACCACTTGTGCAACAAAGCACAACACATGTCAATTGACATGGCAAAGTTTTAACATAAATATTTCACTAAGAATTAGGGCCGAACATAGTATTGGTATGTTATAAGAAAAATATAATTTGAGAACACAGTTATTCACTGAAATTATATGAGTGATGGCATCAAATATCAGATAAGATTCACGAAGAGTGAAGTTACACGGGCATGGCAATTATTAAGGTTTCACAACTAAACAGTTATTTAGTTACAATTAAGCATAAAAACGTTCAGGAATTAAAAATGGATATATTGTGACGGAGGGGAATTACAAGTACTACACCTCACCTGACTTTATCTACCTAATCATAATATCTTAACCAGGAGCTAACACAATTTAAACCATTACAAAGTATAGTATTTAGTAACACACAATAAACCTGCCATAACTTGTAAATACACAATGAAAAAAAAAACAAAAACAAAAAACAACAAACAAAAAAAAACAAAAAACGTTAACATTATTAAATTGTTTATATTACATTTCTATTTTTGATGTTTACTGCTACAGCCTTATGGGTAAAGAGCGTTGGATAAAACTGTTTTGACAACATGTTCTTTCCACGGCGTAGCTGAGATACCGCTGAATGTGGCGTTTAACACCAATCAATCAATCAATCACAATAAATCCACAATACAGATATGGTTTATATACTAATAATTAGTATTGGACTATTAGATGTATGTATTACCTGCAGCGAGACTACCATTGGCGATGCAAAAAACATTTGACACCATTCATCTTATGGCTTAACCAATTACAGCTCCCATGCCACTCCCATCTAAAATAGAGTATTATTATACCATAAGCACATAACCAATGTAATATAAGACATCATAATCATTACTCACTAAACTATAGCATTCAACATTTACTATGGAAAAACATACAAAAATATCTCAACTGCGGTAAATAAAAAGATTTACACTATGACCTCATATTGTGTAATGTAAATTGTATTCATATGTTAGACCCGTACTGCAGTACAGGTACTATTTAATACATGTATTACATCAACGCAAAAATCAGTTTGATACACTTCTCCAGTAGTTGTACAGTTAACATACATCTTTCACTACTAAGCCCAAAACTGTGGCGCAACATCGCCCACTAAACTACAAAGTTCAAATGCGAGACTTCCAGTACTAAGCTATCCTTTATAAAAATAGTACATTTCATGACTCCTGCTCAACACTTAGTAATACACATCGAAAATGGATTGACTTGCATATCCAGAAATTCAATACAAAACTAGCGCTTATAAAAATAAATGTCTACATGGCATAGTGCATATCTACTATTATAGTATACAATAGACACCAATCTGAGCCTAAAATATGTTTCTTGTAGTTGATTCATGTTCCTGTGTTTGCTATACCTTCAATTAATTCCAACAATAACCATCATATGTGATCTACCAGCTTTTAAGTCATTGAATAATAAATAACATGCAATTCGCACACTAATTCAGTTATTTCAAACAAGTGCTGATGAAAAATGACTAACAATATAATATCCATCAAAGTTCAAGATGAAAATGTCAAATAAAATAGGTTTGCAAACTATGACAGGGAAAAATGTCCAAAATCATAATGTTAAATGATTACTTGTAATGGATTACATCATAGGTGCCAATTTTTGTCTCGTACATGTCAAAAGGCATCAAAATATTAAGATTCCTAGCAAATTACATCTTACAACAGCAAAATGTACATGATATGGCTAATAGAGTTGTCTCCCCTGAACTGTTAAAAACATATATCAAACATCCATACACATAGTAGTTACAAAAAGGTTGTGTACAATTATTAAAAAAAATGGATGAATCTGGATTCACCCAGTCACATATATAAAAAACCTGGATCCGGTCCACCATCAGGGTTTTTCGGTTGAGCCTTGGGGCGTTCCGCACAACACCATTTCAGGGTCTTTATGTCGAAGCAAATGAGCCATCATTGTCCCACAGGAGAATAAAACTTTGTCTCCAATACCATACGAAATTAAGGGCCTATCCTGATAACCCTGCTTACAACAGTGTTTTTGATCCAGCGTCCGTCGATTGGTTCCATCACAGTCCTAAGAAAATTGCTTCATTTGGGCTGCATGTTAGACCACATATAGCAAATGCTGGTATTATTCTGGAAAACATAGCGCCTGTTTTATGTCCATCCACTGCGCCTTGGATGTTTCCAAGACCCAGGCTTCTTTTTGATCTTCGAGATCAAAAGAAGTCAGAAACATGTCCGCTTCTTTTCCTGCAGAGATTTGGTGAGATAAGAAATGATTATGAGAACCACTCTTTTGTATTCACGGATGGATCAAAGACTGAGGAAATGGTAGCAGCTGCAGCAGTTTAACACAATAGGATATTTCACGTATATCAAGCATACCTTAAAATTAAACAATATGCGCTACTTACATTAATTTTGCTTCAGCTGCGAAGAAACCGCGCTGTGAGAAGAGAGAGGGTGTTCCGTTATTGGCTAAACCGGCTAAAGTCGCGGTATCTCTGACAGAGAATATCACAAAAATAACATTCTACACCCTTGAAATAATCAGGTGCTGGTTTAACAAAGCGTGCGTGCGAGTTGTGAGTAGTGAGAGGGTGTTCTGTGATCGGCTAAACCCACTGGATAATTTTAATAGAGAGGTTCGGCAACAGGCAGGATATGCTGGCTGGATACGTATCCGTAAGTGTAAGCGTGTGTCACCACATTGTGCATTCCGCTGTCCCGTGCTGGTTACTCACTAGATGGCGCTATGACGACTGAAATGAGGCTGAATACAGCGCTCGCTTCAGATCTGATTTCTAGCAATCATACTCCACTTTCAAACACGCATGCACGGAGTTTTCCCCACAGATACATATAGATTATACACGATGACATCTGTGAAGTGTTGATGTATAATTTTGGCCTAAATTAGCCGAAATCGTATCTGTACAGGTACTTACGGTTATGTCAGCTCACATCCAGGCAAACAGGATATACAAGGAGTGTGCAGATTACGGATACGTCACAGCTACACATAAAGTGATGACCTAATCTGCTGCCTGGGGATAACCGGCCCGTTGCGGAACCTCTCTTATCATGACGAGCTTATAGCTAGATATCGTCATGTTTCGTGTTATTTAGTTGATAATTTACATGTAGGCTTGAAGTACCCAACAAAACACCCACTGTCTTTCCCGGCGATACTGCAGGACAACCTTGCAGGTTTTATGCCATTGGCCCTTTCCAGCTGGTGACAAACGATACTCATGGCAATGAATAATTTGTGTGTCTTTTAGAAAGTGATACAGATACTCATGGCATTAAAAAATCCTCAGTTTGCCCTCAGTTAACATCACTCTCAGATCATTTCTTTTCCTGCTGCTACAAATTCCCTCCATTCAACGATGTCAAGATATTTTGAGATGGCCAATTTTCCAACCGCCGTTGGGGGTAGTATAGACGGAAGTTTAATTCCCATCAAAGCGCCTTGTACAGATGACATTAATTCGTCCGCAGTATAGGCGACCTTGTCATCAATGCACAAGGTGTATGAGATGCAGAAATGCGGTAATTGATTTGATAATTCGTGACAGGAATTTAATTGGCTAACCAAAATGAGGCTGAACTAAAACCATATCTGGAGACATTTAATTATGCCTCAATCATGGCAATTTTTTAATTATTATTAACTTATTTTACTGAACATACCAGCCAAACAGTTTTCCTGCATTTTATTTATTGTAAAATATGTGTCATTTTTCATAAATGTAATGTTCTCGCTTATAAACCATAAGAATTTATAATATAGTAGATATATTTTATTGGTTTAAGCAGTATTTTTATTTCACAAATAATAAAAAGGGGATTGGTGAACAGGGCCATTGTCTTTACTAACACTGCTCACTGTGCTTTATTAAAGCAATATTGCTGATAATAATATGCTTTTTTATTTTGTTAGATTTTGCCCTTAGTGTCAAGTGACCAGGGAGCACTCATGATGCATTTATATGGTGCCCTTATGCATTATCTACTGAGTTAGACAAATTACGAGAAACTCAGGGCTGGCTTTAGGAAGACAGTGCGTATCTCATACGACCATAACTGTTAACACAAACACCAAGGCTAATGGCAGCCACACATGTCGATCATCTTTATAACAAAAAACTCGCAACCACCAGGTATATAATTGAGCGCTCAATTGGCCTGAGGAAGAGCAGATTCCGTTACCTCCGTAGGTCTGGTCACTCATGTACACACCAGCAAAATGTTTTAAAATAATTAAAATCTGTGCAAAACTTAAAACATTTGTATTAATATTAAAGTGCCAAATGACGAGGCAGAAGAGTATGCGGATGACACTGGCAGCAATGAGCACCATTACTCAGGCCCTTTAACTGATGGAGTCAGCGCAGGGGAAAATCTCATTTTAAGAAATATTATCTTTTAAAATGAAAATATTTTGTAAATCCTGAATAGTTTTGGTAATATTATGCTAGTGCCATATAAATGATTAAATTAAAAGTGTGATGGACTTTTCATTCCATTTTTTATATTGCATGGAAAGCTTTTACTTGTATAGTCCGTCGTTAACTGTTACCCCTGCCTATTGGCAGAGTCCTTAAACTGCTTGAACAAATATAAAATACTCTCTATGCAGATTCGTTATCAGTTATCCACCTCAGTTTACAATATATATTTTAACGACAGAATGATTGTTTGTTTGGTGTTTAACGTCGTACTCAAGGGCATTTCACTTATATGACGACGGACACAAATACAGGACATCACAAACAAATCTGCTTCCCGTTTCCCTTTAGCTCTGCAAACACCAGGGTAACAGAAAGGAACCTCTTTTCGCGCCTCTTACGATCGACTGAAGAAGCCGAGGAAACACTCTGCAGGGCCATGGCCCACCCGCTCCCTCACGGGGCAATGAAGTTGACAGTTGGGTGCACCTGTTAGATGGAATAGTGGATCTGGAGATATCCAACGGCTAGGTTGCAGACGAAGGATCAACGAACTGCTGTATGGCTTCCACTGCTAAATTCATTATTCTTCAAACCGAAAGTAAAAAACCTTAAACTTTCAGATCAACAGGTCATTCGCCTTTATGATAGTTTACCCCAACTTATAATTTGACTTACAGCACTTGTTTTGTAGTATGCCTACTTCAAGAGACTTATTGCCACATATGAAGTCAAAGTATAACACTCTGGACATGCAGTTGGTGAAGTCGGACTTCCATTTCATTGTAAACTGTATACATCTGTTCTATTCAACAATTAACTGTTATTTGACATGGATAAATCGTTGCAGTGTGAATGATTGAAGGAAAAAATCATGCAGTATTGTATTTTACTGAAATGACATATATTTGACACTGAAGTCAGCATATTTAACCTTGCTTTAAAGTTTACTGAATTATTTAAATCTCCCTAATTTTCATTACGATAAAGTTCGATCAAATGAATTATTCAATGTACCAATAAAATAAAGGAGATGCTATATATAAGAAATTAATAAGTATATACTTCAATTAATGCACAGGCAAGGTTGAAATGAAAGATTCGTTTGTTTGTTTGATTGGGGTTCAACGTCGTTCTCAAGTGTATTTTACTTATATGACGACGGAAATCCACTTCACACTGTTTCTTGCCTTATTACCGTGGAAAGCCGAGAGGAACCCTCGTAAAAAGCTATAATTACAAATTGAAAGACATCCTGTAGTTGACCTAAAATATTTGTTGAAATAATTAATAAATAATTACATCATTTTCTTGTTACAGATTGCAGCGTTTTGAATTGTGATTTCACAGAAAATAAGCATTGGAGAGGTGGACTTCAAAACAGAAAACGCTGTTTCATCCACCAAATTATCTTAATTTGAAAATTTGAGATGTATCGCCAAGTGAAGAGATGAGCTTTGGGTAGCACTTAAAGAGTTTACACCAATGAAGAGAATGGAATGAGAACGAGAAACCCAGAAAATGATTTCTGATACATGGATGAGTCACGAAGAATAATTAATGGAACTATTTTTTTATTTTTTATTGTTATCAGCCAACCTCACCCCCTTTTCTCTCCATATTCCATCAAACGGACACCATTTATTGGTTCGAAATGCCCAGGAACAAAAATAGGGTTTGGTTGTGTGAAAACTTATTGTTTGTTAGATAGGGTTAAAATTCAAGGCTATTACACTTGTATGACGACGGATTCTCCACTTCACACTATTCATTGTCTCTCTACAGTGGACAACTAATGAAAACCAACGTATTATTTATTACAAAGTATAGGGTACCAGCGCATAGATTAAATGTGAAACAAGGGAAATATTTTAACATAGAAAGGCGCCCGCCTACTTTTACTTTGCGGACATGGTCAAATTGAGGATGAATTTCATTTTATCCTGAAATGTCCACTATTCAAGGACATTAGACAAAGGCACATAAAACAATACTATTGAAAGAGGCCATCAGTATTTAAATTAGTCCAGAATCTGAATGTGTCAGTTGAGAACACACATGAATTAATTTTACTGAGGAATTATCTCGTAAATGCTGAGATAAGGCGGACAAATCTTTTGGTGTAAAATTGCGTGTTACTCTTCATCAAAATAAGTTAATGTTTTCACACTTTTGCCCCCAAAAATGCCTATTACATTAAGTGAGTGCATGTATTTATTAAAATATAAACCTATTAGAATTTGCTCTTGGGTTTAAAAAACAACAACCAATCAATCTAAGCTACATTGTAGAACATTTAAAGAGTTTGTAAAATATATATCTTGGTCACTATAAGTTGTATTGACTAAACATGCCTGTGCACCGATAAAGGGTGGCTTGGTGTGGCAGGAAATCTACAGAACAGGGTGTTCTCGAAGTACTACTGCCTGGTTAGTAGCCCCTTGTGGTGACGTTTACTGTTTCAAATCATCTAGTCTATACATAAACATGTAATGCGAGTGAATTGGATGGATATACCCCGTCATCATTAACTAGACTTTAAGTGGCATTGAATGTTGTATCATTACCATACATTTTGTACGTAGAATTAAAGGATGTATTTGCCTTGTTCCTGTTATTTTTTATCCCTATTGTTTATGTAAACAAAATACTGTTTCACTGAAATAAATACCAAAATGTCCTTTTGTATAGTTTATAGCCGTTTTATCAGTATTAAATTTGGCCAGTATGTATATTGTCCGCCAACACTTGGCAGTTTCCACGCGCGTGACGTCATAGACGGCTCTTCGCTGTGGCTTGAAGATCCTTTAGTTTTGGCGCGAGTGTTGATATGTTTAAAAGTCTTTTAAAATCATCACTTTCAGTGATTCTACATGTATATATTTCTCTCAAAAAGCCTTATCGACAGACGTTAGTTTGGTCTAATGGGAGTCTCGTAAATCCCGCACGTATAACTCGCTGCATACACCACACGCGAGGTGGCACCACTTGTAAGCCGTCCAACTCGAGCAGACGATAATACTTAGACACCTGAAATTAATTACCGAAAATTTGTATGCATTAAATACAGTGCTGTGTCCTTTAATGTTTGAACCGTTTTGACCATACATTCCCTGGAAAGGACAGGATTAAAATTCACCAAAATGGTTAGTCCTTTTAAAGCGAGATGAAAGAAAAGGTACTCTATGGAAACCAACGTCGTCAAATGTAATTTGCAGCTCGCATTTCCTCCAGTCCGATTATACCACAGAAACGAATTTAGGTAGGTGATGAATATTACGATTTTATAAAAGAAAAATACCTTATTGTTCAATCAAGCTATCTGCATATACTATAGGGTGTTTTATAACCATGATAAACGTGTGAGTTTATTTTTCTTTTAAACAATCTATTTTATACATATATAGGCCTAGTAAAGTTAATTTAGGCCGAAGCTTACTATGATTTAGTAAATATTTATTATTATTCTATATCTGGCTACCTTTCTTTTCCAAACTTCCCAAAACAAAACGATAAAGCCCACTGCTGTACCATCTGTTTTTGCCTAGTAGAAATCAACAACAAACGCCTATGAGCTCGCAACGCAAATTATAAGAAACGGGTCTTAATATGTCAATCACCTGAAATACCAGATCTGATGTAGGAGAAGCGGTTACAGTTAGTGAAGCTGTTGAGTCTGACACTCGTGCAAATTTAAACTGTTATTCTACATCTACACAGACGGACCATGTTGAAATTCTTACGGATACAAATCAGTTTACTTCATTTACAGCTTCAAAATCTGTTAACGATCCATTAGGAATACACTGTTTCACGGGATTCAAGTGTAATGGGAAATTTAAAGCCGTTTTCGATACATTGGGAAAAGCTTCAATTCAGCTGAAATTTATGTTTGGTTTTGCTAGTATAATTTTGGTCACTGACAGATCGTTCCTTGTCTAAGTCAAGTTAAGCATACAATACACCAGCTTTGAACAGAGTCGTCTGTTTGATATCTCGGAATCAGAAGTTCATAAAAAAAATGTTAGTACCTGGATAAGAAATATGGCGCTTCAGATGTGAGAGAGTGATATTTGGCTGTCGAAAGATCTTGTTCGCTTCTACTCACCAAAGGGATTAAGAAGCGAATTCCCAACTACGCGTGTTATAGTATAGACGAAACAGAATGTCCAGTTATGAAACTGGAGTTTCCCCGTAGCTCAACAGTCTACATTTACTACGTACACCCACAAGTACGTTTACTTTGTATCTTCCGGTGGAATGTGACTTATGTTGTCGCCAGCTTATGGTAGATCAACAAGTGAGAGACAGATAATAGACGTCAAGCCTCTAAAACTTATTTGACCCTGGTGATTCTGTTGTCTGCCAAAGGGTTCGATGTTCAGGATATTTTTGTTCCGTATAATGTTACTGTTAATATTCCTATTTTTTTTAACCACACATACGACAGGGAAAACTGTTTTGAAGGATCGCCAAATTGCTTCAAAAAAGGTCCATGTCAAAAGGGTTATTTTCCTAGCCAAAACCTATAAATTATCTCCTCTCCACTGAATACTTTAGAGACTATACTATCCTCTGATATAATAATTGTTGTTTCATGGTATGTAATTTACGACCAGGAATTGTTCCTCAGAATGCATAGAAGTATTATTTTGTTTTGTCAACTGTATTAATTTAAAGTCCGACTTTAATGTGGTCAATATCGGTTCACTTTTCTGTCAGCAAGCCAGCCCAGTGAGAAAAGGCGAACACATTTGCTGTTAATAATTTTTGTGTCTTTTA
>JAVFBW010190375.1:0-10312 GCA_034783835.1 Mopalia ciliata
TTTCTGTTACCCTGGTGTTCGCAGAGCTAAAGGGTAACGGGAAGCAGATTTGTTTGTGATGTCCTGTATTTGTGTCCTTCATCAAATAAGTGAAATACCCTTGAGTACGACGTTAACCACCAACCAAACAAACGAACAAACAAATCTTTCACCCATTGGACTAGCATGTTGACAAGTCACATAGCCTGTAGTATGCCATTAAACTCAAGTCCAACAGGTAAATACACTAAATGTATCAAAGGGGTCGCTTGTGAGCCTGTGTCCATTCGCTACAAATCCAACAATATATATATTATTTTTTTTACCAAAATTAATTTGTGCTTATTGTTCTGATAACAGGTCACTGAGGAAATTTGGATTTGTGAAAATGAAACTGTCACAAAATGGGAAGGAGGTATATTTAAATACAAGGAAGATTTGAAAGCCAAACTGGAACGAGATACTATCAAGAGGAAGAAAGCCCTGGGTTCATTGAAGAAATGATGATTGTCTTCCTTTAGATAATGTCCAAAAATGCTTAGTCATTGCTCTCAAACAATGACGTTGTAGTTGTTGTTATTACTTTGCAAAAACTATTTTATGCACTATTTATTATTTCTGTCTCCTTACAAATGTCAAATGCCTTAAATTAATACCATTTGATAATACTATTTAATAAATTAACTTAACAAATTTCATCTGAGAATAACGAACAATTTCACTGTTTTGTACGCTCTTGTGTTTTTATCGAACTTAACTTAGTCTTACCCAGCAAACTTTTTTAACTTTGAGAAAATAAATCTTATTTTATCATGGAAAAGGCATTGTTTTATGCATTGTAATTTTTTGTGAACAGCTGATTTGTTACTGTAAAGAATGTATTTAAAATGTGCAGAAGAGAATTCATTGTGTTATAAAAATGCAATATTTCAACAGATTTTTTGCCTGAATGATAAAATCTAAACTAATGTATAGATATATATTGAAAAAAAATTGATAAAACTGTTTCGAGCACACTGATGTGTTTGTTTTATTCATTTATGTTTGAAGTGAGCGAATGGGTTGCCCTGGGCCCCGAGGCCATGGGCTGTTTGAATAAAGAGTAGCAATACTGTTGTTACTAGCACTGGAGGAAGATTAACGTTATACAGTTTGATTGTTCAAGTGTTAATAATTATTGGAATATCTGTACACTGTCATCATATATATAAAATACCCTTATTTTGTTAAACCCATATGATGGGTGGGTAACATCGAATTTTCAACTGAGCAAAATACTGCTGGGTGCAGCTCCATGAGCTGTAGGTCGTGGCTTAACAGGAAATGCCGGATTTCCACATTATGCACATTTAAAATTACGGAATAACCTGGTGAATCATGGGTAATCCAGTAGAAGTTAAAAAGGATCTTTGTTAAAATCACTAAGATACAAGCAGAATGTGGATGTTTAATTACGTGCGCTACATTTATGTTTCTGAAGCTGAAAAATAATCTGTCAACAGAAAATATGATAATTGGTTGCGTTTTTAATTAAACTGCCCTTTTTAAAGGGTCGTTTTGTCAAGCTGTATGTACATATACTGTAGGCCTACATAGGAGAGCTTCACTACAAGAAATATCAATGAAAACTGAATAGGCCTACATAATACTGTTGTCCTATGGTAAAAGTAGGTTGCAACCTTTAACAAAGTAGGCTTCTACTATTTACTTTGAGCAGTGCGTGGAATACAAGTCGTAATTGGCCATACGTTTTTGTGTATAAAGTAGGTCCAATGACGTCATCTCAACACAAGAATAGACCAATCGTATTCTAGCGGTAGTTTCTGTAATTGACAAGACTTAGACAACTTTCGTACGCCATGCTATGATGCTAGGCCATCGCGCTTTCATTTCTGCTAATATTTGGGGAGACCTATGCCACGTATAATCAAATGAAAATGAATTAGAGCCTAATGTCTCGACGTAGGAAGTAGAATCGATTCTATGTAAGATTGAAGAATAGCCTTCAGACCTAAGAAATAAAAACGTGGATAACTCAATCTGACAAAAGTAAATCCATACGAGTTACCTCCCATGATTGCCATCAAAAATGACCCACTCCTCACTCGAGATTATTTACGATATTGAAATGGCTGGGGATGTTCCGACATGAATATTTTCACTGTCTACGTTTGATTAGGCTGAAACTGGGGTCTCCGATGGCTTCTAATGTGTCCAAAAGAGAACTCTTCTCTGACCAGCACCGCGTCAGAGTGCTTGCTATACCTACCTACCTACCAACTGTGGTTCCCCATTCATCTTATTGCCTAGTCAGAGGGGCTCAGACGATAGTTTTGGAGTTCTTCTCTGATGTTGTTTTCGCCGTCAGGCATAATGACAACCAAAACGTCAGGTCCACTCGGATTACTTATTGCCCTACATCAAAAATTTAAAGTAGGGCTCAAATCATCCAAAAAGGAGACTTACCAGCTTAATACAGGTTTAATATCCGTATCGAATAAACATGCCTAAAACGTGGAAGTTACAGGACTTCCTACTTCATTTCAAGTCTACAGACTGGTTACCGACAGATACATAGACCCGTTCCATTTAACAATGGTAATATACGATTTCAAGCCTCGTTTGGCATACGTGTGTAAAATGTGTCTGGAAGCTCAGTATATCAAAGATTATTAGACAGTATTAATTCAACCCATAATAACTGGTGAGAGAAAAAAACAACTTGAAACTCTGTATCAATAAATAAGGCTTATACGTTGTATTATGGACTAAAAGAGATACAGAAATTACATTCTTTTTATACCTCCCGTGTTCAAACAGAGCAAATGACGAACTTTACTCTCGGCATCAATAATACTCTCGCAATAGTTTCTATAGGTCCAGGGGTATCGATCGGTCTACAATTAATTTGTCCGTTTTGTCAGAGCGAACAGTTTTAGTGGCCTGATGACTTCTAATATTAAAGACGACTTTATCCAAATGAACTCGTTTAGCATATATTCCTCATGGTATCTCCTAACTAAATGTATCATAACGGTATACTATATAGATCGTGGTACCGGTACCGTCATCGCCATATGAACTGGTCACCTCTACATCTATACTGACACTAAAATATTTTATTTCTGATTTAGACATTGTTTTAATCAAAGTTGATTACAGGCCTACATATTTTGAAAAGGATGATCAATAGTTCTACAATGACAGTTTATATTCTTGTGAAATGTGAATTACAAATTTACAATATCGGTATATCAAGAAAAACTTCGATACATATCCAAAATTCATGCAGGAACAGCGTTAGTCTTCCACATGGCGAAAACTGAAATAACGTCGGAAGTTGAGGTTTAATTCAAAATTGGTTAAACTTCCGATGATGTCTTCAGCTCAACAGGCCACTATTTCCTATTTACAACAGCGTTTGATAAAAAGAGTGATTTAAGTCAAGCAGCGTCTTGGATTTTACTTTTACAGTAATACCATTCAAGTTTTTCTGGCAGTAAAGCTGTCTTCAGAATGTTATATAAGCAGAATCTGAAAATACCACCAAGAATCAAAACATAACGTCTCTATTGTGAGAGAAAGAAAGTGAAAAAAACAACTATGTCGATGGTTTACGCTTTCTTCTTGAATATTGCAGCCAATTTCAAGCCAACATATCCAAACGAATATCAGGACTGAGAGTGTTATGACGTGATATACAAGTTCTATGGAAAAGGACAGATGTGGAATAAAATGGCTCCCAGTTTCCAAGCACGTGCCGGGTAACCACAGTACTGCCTAGTGTTGTCACCTTTTCTACGTCACTGTTTCCATCATCAACCCACATTGACCGCAATGTTGCAAATGGTACTGTGTAAGGGTCTTTCGTATATGTAGCCTTTTCTACGTCAAGTATAGTTGTATCAACCCCATTAGACAAACTGGCGGTTGCTGTACCGCCGTCTAGATAGGTTATATTCATTTCCAGTTGGCTTGGGTCCAAATCCACATTCTTCACCTGTGCACTAGGTCGGTGCAGAGATCCATCTGTCTGGCCGATGATAACTGATGATCCGAATGGAATCCAGTCCAGGTGTTTTGGTGGCAGAGGTAGTAGTCTTACGTTGCCATCTTGATACATAACAAAAATTTGCCCAAATGAACTCGTGTAAGGAATTCTAAGATAGACACGGAAAAAGTCCACTTTATTCCATGTTTGGCCGTTATACATGTTCGTCAAAGTTATTGTATTTGGAGAAGTCCACCAGAAATCTATTGAAATGCCTTCCACTATCACGTTGTCGTCTTTGTAAATTTCGAAGATTGTTTCACCTGTTTCAACCCGCTTTTTCAACTGGATGAAGTCCACTTTAATGGCATTGCCTTTGATCTTGCGGAACGACAAATTAATAAAATTGTCAAAAAATTCGATCCATGAATAATCGGGTATCTGCCAGGATTGAGACATTTGGTCATCAGAAAACGTTTTGTACTGTACCTGTGAGAAGTTGTTAGATCTACCTTTGTATTTGACACCGATTTCAAATTCCTCATCAGGTGAAATATTGGTCAATTTGATGAACAGCTCTGAGCCGATTTGGGAATCCACCTGTCCACGAGAGTTTCCCTCAGCTTGGAACTTTAGTCCAAATTCTATCTCTCGACCTGAACCAAAATTAATTATTCCAGGGAAATCGTGATTTGGGCCGGGCACATCAAAAGTTTGCCCGCCATCTATGGATTTGAAATTTCTAAACTCTTTATATAAGCCGTCATTAACTCCAATTTTGAAAATTTCCGGAGAAAATGTTGTACCGCAACCAGAGAAATCTACCTCACGGTTGTTCAGTGAAGCTAACGCTTTGTAGCTTGGTAGCGATGCAGTCAGACGGTACTTCTTTGCTGTTGTGTGGTAGACTGGAATTTGAACATTATCTTCTTCAGCACAGAGAATGGCAACGCTTCTTTGTTCGATTCTGGCTGGGGGCACATCATCTCTGGCTGGTGTACTAATGAAACTCAGGTCATCAAAACATTTACTGATACACTGAAATTCCAAATCAATTAATTCGTCATCCGATACGGTCAAATCGACCTTGTCCAGTTCCGATCCATATTGGTCGGCAGACTCGATGACTAACGAAAGGATGTGTTCTCCTCTTGGCAGCGCAACAACTTTGCCCATTTCTTTACTAGACAGCATGTTGTTCCAAAAGGCTCCACCATTACTGTGTGTTACAGTCACAAACCTGCCGACTTCTGTGTGGTCAATCCACAGGGCGACAGTATCAGAACCACCATCGTTAGAATAAACTGCATTCGACACGGCCACAATGCTTCGGCGTCTCAGACAGAATTTCAGATCGAGTTTGTCGCCAGTTTTCAGGTATACGGTTTGCCCTCCCGATGCTGACCCACGGAGCCTCAGAGAGTCTGCATTTCCTGCACCCTTTTCGGCTTCCAGATGTAGCACTTTGGCACTGGTCCACCCAAAACCCACAACAGCCATAATGAAGAAGACACTTCTGTAACCGTGAACATTGACCATGGTTGTCGTGTAAGTCGTGTATTGCTAGTACTGGACTTCACTTGTACGTGTAACACACAGTTATATAGAAGAAAAGAATGAGGTTACCTTGAGTGTTTAAAGTTTGAGAATTAGTTAGTGGTTTATTATCGCTTTGTGTTGTGACACAACAACTACAGATACAGTGTCTCCGGAATTTGATGGTACCGGTATATATATCCCAAAAAAAATTTAAAAAATCTTGATTTTCATAAAATCGAGTTGGTAGTAGAGTGTATATAATATAGTGTACTATTTCGTTAAAACATTCTCTTGACGTCAGATGTCAGGAATGAGGTGACAAGGATGTCGGGAATGAGGTGACGTCATTCTGAAAATGCTTAAAAGGTCACATGGCGACGCACATGCAAAAGGCATGCTCTCTAAAGGTGCACAGGTCTGTATGTTTTACAGTTTATCTTACCCATGTGGCTTGACCTCGGAATGCCGTGTTTGAGTACACTTAACAACACGTGTAACATCAATTGTTTTTGCATTTACCGCCAAGTGTCAAGTGTGTTAACTTAGTACTGTCTGGTGTTTAATACAATTAATTTTCTGACACTATCGACTATAATTAAAGTGTCGTTAAAACGATAGAAATTACAGTTGAATTTTAGATTGCCAATGCGACATTTTGCTCTCTCTTTTATAAGTAACCGTTGAAATACAGTCTTCACATCATATCAATACCCTTAAGCACGGCGTAAAACAGTATAAGCTATATCAAGCAGACCGATACTCCTATGAGCTTCTCTAAGAATACATTTCACTTATGTTTTCATAATTTGTTAATAAAACACACAAATAAGCCTCACAATCCACCCCACATGTATCGCTACTAAATCAAATCTTGCCCAATATTCAGACAAAGTTCATATAAGGTTTGAACGACATTTAGAAGTGGAGCAACATAATTATACAATTTCTGGCACTTCTTGTTTTGTGATAGAACACAACGTTTCGATACATATGCCTGTATCTTCATCAGGTGTAAAAAAAACTAAAGAAAAATAGGAGAGGTGAAGCTATATAACAGTATGATAAAGTAGTTAAATAAACAAGGTCTAATGTTCTGTAGAACAGTGTGGGTAATACACAGCCTCCCTGCTCATGTGAGTCTAGTGTAGTCAATATTGAGCTAGTTTAGATATATTATTCTGTGTGAGCATGTATTCTTATCTAGAGATGCATGGTAACTATTGGTTTGAGCGTTCATAACTGAGTTATATTTAGGTTTTTACCTTACCAACTTTTATGTGTTCAATAAACTGTCCAATAATGTTTTGTAATCTGAATGCTGTGATACATTTTGTATGTCAGTTGCGACCTTAAATATTCTAGTAGCCACTTTCAACAAAGTGGAACGTAATAGTCTTAGTACATGATGATGTCATGCCCAAGGCCTTAGACAGACACCCGTCCACCCGTGCAAATGGACACCCGAAATTGAACAATTGCCTCATTTGGACACCCTGTTTTAAGATACTTTAATATGCAGGATTGGACACCCAGTTATATGAAAAATGAGCCACGTGAGGGAGCGGGTGGGTCATGGCCCTGCAGAATACTCCTTCAGCTTCCTCGGTCCATCGTAAGAGGCGAGAAAATAGGTTGCTTTCTGTTACCCTTATGTTCGCAGAGCTAAAAGGTAACAAATATATTCAAATTGAAGCAAAATGACCATTTTGGACGCCCTATTTCTGATTTCTGGCTAAGCCCCTGGTCATGCCGTATATTCCTTCTTCACAAATTAAAAAATGTGATTTTCCGTGAATATGGCCTGGGTAATCCACCTAGATTATTATACTAAACTGGAATGGACAAAAACTGTCACCTGTCGGCTGATGTGAATAGAGTCTGTTAGGCAAATCTTACCTTATTCCGTTGTCTATAGATGGTATTATCCACTGAATCTGGTCTAATCTGAGGTGATTCGATAACTTTGACATTTGGCCATCTTGACAAACCTTCCCAATCTACTCATGTGACTCATAGCGGACTGGACATAGCTGTATTGTCAAATAAAGTGCAAGACTGCATTTATGATATCTGGATCTAAGTAAGCAAGGATTTATGCTTACGACTCTCCATGATCTACTAGGGGAATGGACATTTATTTCTTGTTATATGGCTTACAGATAACATCCTGAGCCAATTATACCTGAAAAGGACTTAGCACCAGTTTCAACCAAAATTTAACCTTCCTTGTGACTTGAAGGCTGAACCAATGACAGCACTAATGCATTTGAATATCCATTCAAAAAATACACATTTTTTTATCGAGTTCAGGTAACTTATTTCGGCCTGTGTAGGAGTTGGAAAGCAAATCTCACTGACCTTTTAGCTTAATTGTCCAACTTAAACGACCGGATGCAGACAGCTCAGTATTGTTGACTTGAAGTTCATCATTTGTTATTTTTAACTCAAAGTAAATGTGAGCAGGAAAATGAATAATTAAGAGTAGACTTTAATCTGTTAACTTCACTGAAAGAGTTGCAGACTTAGACTGGCTCTGTCCATAAGTACCAGACACCCCTACCCTGCTGAGAAGTGGTATAGTAAGGACCCAACAGGCCATCCTCTCAGTGCGTTGGTTGATGTCCAGAGCTTTGTTTAGAGCCAGTCAATATCCAATATAGACAAAATAGTAGAGGCAGAACTGCAACCAGTGGAGAAATATTCAAGTGTTGGTAGATGCAATTACTCAAATTGTCAGTTTTTTCTTTTAGTTATAGTTTATAACTATTATAGCAAAAGATAAATTCAATAAATGTTACTGTAACATTAAGACTAAAGATCCCTCTAGTATTGAAAGATGTCACACAACATGTACAGGTGGATTTGATATATTGATATAATAAGTTACATTTTGTTTAGCATGAAGTTATACCTGTACTACATGTAGGTTGTAAGTAATTATAACAATCAGTACATGACCATGATTGCTAATTTGATGTTATCGCCTGATTAATCCTCATTATTAAATACTCACCTGTCTAATTGAATGTATGCCATTGTTACCCACAGATGCCATCCCCTTCCGTATTTGTACCTGATAAAGAACATAAAATGTCCATTCTTGTAGGACTTTGAGGCCATGTTTAAACCAGAGACAGGTCTTAGTGTTTTAACAAACACAAGGATCTATTTGTAAAACCCTGTTTAAATTAATATTAACCTTGAAAAGATGGAGAAAATTCAAGTTCAGACAGCGTGTTTGTTGGTAGAGTATTTGTGATGAACAATTCCAGTTGACTATCTATCTCAGTTTGTTAGAATCATCTTTAGAAGTAAAATAGCTAACTATAGAGTCAACTTGAAGAGTTCAACAATTTTGGGAGTTAGCACCATACTCCTCTATATGAAACTTATCTTTGGAAATAAAAAAATACTGAATTAAAGACACTTTTTTCTTGATTTCTAGCTCATTCTACATACAATTGACATACCCATTATGCAATGTTCGTTATTTTAGAAATGATATTGTCTGTCTGTCTATCTGCCATAACAATGAGTCCCGTGAGGGAGCGGGTGGGCCATGGCCCTTCAAAATACTCCCTCGCCTTCCTCTGTTGATCGTAAGAGGCTAGAAAAGAGGTTTCTTTCTGTTGCCCTGGTGTTCGCAGAGCTAAAGGGTAACGGGAATCAGAGTTGTTTGTGATGTTCTGTATTTCTGTCCGTTGTCATATAAGTGAAATACCCTTGAGTACGACGTTAAACACCAATGAAACAAACAATCAAACAAGCCATAACAATGAAGTGCTTGTGAACACGCTAACTTGGTATTTATGCCTGCAGCCAGAGCTTTTTGTTGTAAACTTAAAGAAAAGGAATGTCCTCTGGGAAGAGAATAGTGGAGAGATATAACTTTACAGGTAGTGTTTTTTTACCTGGTTTCAACCAGTGCAAACCAAGGAGAATACTAACTAAACTGTCAACATTGGCTTGGCAGACATAAGTTACAGTTTTTGTAGATAGATTAAAAAATTTGTAAAACAATTGATTGTTAAAAAAGTTCTGACTACATATATATGGACAGAATATGATCACAGTTAAATTCAATATTCCTGAAAATTTGAAATCATGTGTGTTGAAATTGTGAAGCAATTAATTGGACGACATTCACTTTTCATTTACCATATAGTCCCACTATAATATAATTTTAGCGAGCAACTGGGCATGTAATACCTCTGATGTGGCAAAGATATTGTCTTGTACAGCTTACTTGATAGCTCTTCTGGTCTTCTGGTTTATTGAACAATTTTAGACTATTTACAGTATTATTGTGATAAATAAGGATATTTTCGCGTGCAGTTTGATCGAAAGCTGAAGTAATTTTGACAATAATAAACTGCACAGGAAATATACGATATTGCCCTGGGCTGTTTGACAGACATCTGTTAACGTTTTTGTTATGGGCTGAAGTAATTTGACTAGAATTAATTAGACTTTTACAGTATACATGTACTATATTGTCCTCTGCAGTTTTATTACAACTGTAAGTGTCATGGTCTGAAATGATGTCAAATTATTAGTCTCTATATGGTATACAATATTGGCCTGTGCTGTTTGATGGACAACTGTTTATATTATGGAATGACATAATTGAACATTATAAGTTCTATTGGGTATACAGTATTACCCTGTGCTGTTTGATTGGCAGCTGTACAAGTTATGGAATAACATAATTGGACATTATTAGTGTATTTACTGCTGGCGATTCGGTGCCTAACTCTGAGGGTTGTGGGTTCGATTCCCGGACGGGTTTCAACCTACAAAATT
>JAVFBW010190386.1:0-10312 GCA_034783835.1 Mopalia ciliata
TTGTAAGTAGGTAAAATACTAATCAATGGTTTCAGTGTATCTAGAAAAAATCAGAGAAAAATCAGAAATAGTTTTTTGGAGGCCGGCCATAGCGGCCTATCGATTTCCAACTTTCACCGTGGGTTTAGATAGGCGGAATTAGCCCCATACATTGTGCTAACTTCGCTCCCGAATATTGGAGGAAATTATGCGCGATGGTTTTGCATGGTGTACGAGAGTTGTTTTAAGTCTCGTCCACTATAGAAACTATCGATAGAATATGATTGCTGTTTGTGTACACAGTGGTCTTTGTCTTTCGTGTTTATGTCGACGCTCAAGACACGAGCTATAATAATTGCGTACTGCAGTATTACCATTATAGCAAGGTGAACATTTTCAGAGCCGCTACGGGACACATCCCTAGTTCTCTCTTGCCACGGCAAATATAATTAAATATCACGCAACCGTCTACAGTGAGAATATTATTAGGATTTTTATGTTACCACAGTAAAGATTTTATTGCACGTTAGTCAGTAATTCGACAGTTTCATTTGTTTTCCTCACATGGTATACTTTGTGGTGAGGGTAAATATGGATTCATTTGACATATACGGGTCATCCACACTCGACGCTGAAGCTCACACAATGTACCAAATTCATAGTGTTACGGATTCACAAAGCAGTTTTTTCGAGGCTATCTGAAGCACCCAATACATCATAATTAAGACAACATAAGTTGTTCACAAAAAAAAAAAGAAGGAATAAATATAAAATAATGAAGAGTTGTCTAGATGGAGTGAAATAAGCAGTTTTTCAATACGTTTAAACCTGATTAAAGGGGGCTCTCAAGGATGATGTTTACTTTGAAAGCTAGTAGCTCGGATCCTTCTATAAAAGAAACAAATTTCTCCGCTGGGTTGTAGCTCCACATCCCTGTGTTGCTGGTTTAAATGATGAGCCTGTCCTGGGTTTTTGTCACCTATTCAAGGGAAGTAACTCCCGGTTTCAGCATGAGCAGCCACCTTCATTATCAGGCAGTTCAGGAACTGGGACTTTTGGTTGTAATTCTATTCCAGTAGCTGAATAATGTCAAGGATTTTAATTTTGGTCTTTACCTCATATAGAATAACTAACAGTAGATCACAAGAAGCAGTTAGAGTACTTCGAACACTACTTGTTTTTCTTACTTATCACACTATTTGTAAAGGTCTGTTGTGTTAGATAAAACCTGGGACTGAACATGTAGACGTCCTAGATAAAACACAACTTTTTAGGTTAAAAATCTAGTGATACCTGGACCTCGGAATTGAGCATTTTCTTACATCTCTAACACCTAAAAATTATGATATAGCTGAAATTTAAGAGGAAAGGCACCAAAGTAATATAGTAACGTCTTCACAAGCCAAAGTTAATACATGATTGGATTAACCTTAGTACCGTCGAAATGTCATCAAATACAGCAAAGTACAAGTTATTTCCATGTCTCAACAGACCGACAAACGCAGTACCAGCAAACCAATACCGATCTGATTGTATATGCATAAACGAAGAGTTAACAGAAAAGTCCAGGGTTCCCAAACAAACTTGTCTGAAAATATCATCATCCACAACTAAGCAGTCGCTCAGACATAATTATCAGTACGTACTGCAAAGTTTACTCAATAAATTGAGGAATATATTCTGCAAAAAAATAAAAACTAATGCAAAATGAATAGTGGCAGCAAAATAAAAACAAGCACTAAAGAAAAATTCACAAAAAAACAACAACAACAAAATGACAATAAATTAACACTCGCTCTGACGTTGAAATGTTTCGTTTATTAATTTTGTGCAAATAGTTGATTATATGTACAAGGTCTATCATATAAAATTCACTTTTATCAAATCATTAACCATAAACAATCAACGAGCTGATGTGATGAAAAAATGTACAACACATAAAGCAGTCATATTTAACACGAACATGTATATATGTACATGCATACTTCATTTCGAGGATACATAAAAATAAACCCAAAGCAGAACTGCCTGAAGTAAATACAGTGTTGAACATTAGTCTACTAAACAGATTTCACACACCATAGCATAAGAAAACATCTGAAACATGTGTTTGCTTTCTGATCAGTTTCTGCAGATTAATGAGTAAAGCTATCCTCCCCGTTTCCTCCCAGAAATTACAACGTTGTGTGATATGTGAAGTGTGGCTCAAATACACACAGTCCTACAGACCAGCCATAGAAAACACTTAAAGCATTCTAAATATAAAACAGGATTGCCTGAACCGTATTGTAAAGAAATTATACATATAGCAAACTTAACACTTAAAAATTACGCCAGTTTGTGAGTCTGCGGAGTCACGTTATGTAAGCTATTTATAAATACTAAAGAGCAATTAGTAGGTGATTTCAACACTGGTTCTTCTTTATCAAGGAACATCTCACTGGTACATACATATATGTAAGACTGACAAAAATGTCAACAAAGTTTCGAGCAGCCAAAGATGTATGAAGTGTGCAGGCAAGCTTAATAAGCAACGAGTACTCTACAAAAAAGTAATAAACTGTTTATACTCATGTGTATAAAAGGTGGAGATTTCCTTTTGGTTGACAGCACCACTTTAAAAACAGGAGATGAATGAAGCTTCACAACATCGTTCCATTGATCAACTCTACAGCAGAGGATACAATACGTCTCTCTTGTCAACTTTTAATTATTGAACTCAACCTGATTTCTTGTGTGTGTGTGTGTGTGGGGAGGGGTTAAAACATGCCAGCCTATTGAAGGACGGAAACTACTCTCAAAGGATCGATTGATTGATTGGTTGGTGTTTTATACTGTGCTTATAAGGGTATTTTATTTTATGACAGCAGTTTATTGCGACATTTATTGACACTAGGACAACCAAGACGTTTCCATAATTTTGTAAAGTTAAATATTTCTCTCGAGCTAAGTAAATTATAATACAGCTTGCTACTCTCCAAGCACAATCATAAAATCTTTAATTTTAAAATTATATCCTCAGACATTTTTGTGTTTGGATATGGGCTAGCAACTATAAGGAAGTTTGTCAGTCATTACACAAGAGGCAGTATTCTTTACAAGAAACAATTAGGCAAGGCTGAATATGGAGTAAACACTAAAGATTACAATAGTATGCATGTGGCCCAGTTAGTTACTCTATATAATATTCCCCACATTACATACATGTCCCATTGGCACTATAAAGGGATTAAATGAGAAAATAATGACAATAATTTAAACTCTACATTTGAGTACATTAATATAAGACTATCGAATAATAATTATTTATTTACATGGCAGGTAAGGGAGATAATTCAGGTACATAATATGAAGTTGCGTCCCCTTTTTAACCATTACTCATACTATATAAACCCACAATTAAGAGAAAACAAAATGTTGACTATAAATCAGGTAATCATGAATACAGATTCATTCGTTTGCTCAGTATTTCAGGTTTTCACTTGAATTGCAGTACAGTTTGAAAACCAAACCCGGCGGCCATAACAGACAGCAGTGCATGATGAGCTCTTTTTTTAAAACAATGCAAATCCATTTTTACTAGTATTTTGTTTGTTCGTTGGTTTGGTTGGTAGTTACCGTCGAACTCGAGGATATTTCATTTATATGATGCAGCTGGTCCACTTCACACCCTTCCTATTCTCTATTGTTTCTGAGAGGTAAGATGATTTGTTTGTATTTAACATTTAATGCCTTTTGAAAAAGAACTTTCTTTATTCTTTGCTGACGTGTGAACATTAGAAGAAAATGAAGAATCTAAAAGCATTTCCAAAAAAGATACAATTTTTTAATTTATATATTTAAATAGGGTAGTATGTTACCTTATGATTAAATATTGAGGTAATTTCACATAGATCAGGTAGACATATGAAAATACCCCAGGTGCCATTTTAATTTGTAAATTGGAATAAACCTTTGTGTTTTTACTTTATTTAAACTTTCAAAACTATTTTTTTTTTTAGGTTTGTAAAAATTTCAAAATCTAAACATTTTCTAAAATAAAATGCAATTATTAACATGTAATGTGTGAAAATACAGCCACAATTGATCCACAAAACGATAGCTATTCAGAGTATCCCCATATTTCAAGATTATATACAGTTTTTGTAACATTTAGAAAACTTAGAAGCTGTCCACATCACATTATAAACAATATATTATATGTCCATCTTTGCTTACAAAGTCATAATTGTACAGGGCGGAATTCATAACAAAGCTGAACACAACAGAAATAATGTGAATGAAGGGTCCACCTAGTTGTTCCTTTTAATGGTAATTGAGTAATGTATCACTCAACTCATTCAACCCCTAACTGATCATCACATGGTGTAGATATAGTCAGCCAACAGAAATCAGTGTTACAAAACTGCGCATAGAATTATCCAATGAAGATGAAAGTTAGCATGCACAGCCTCCTTCTGCAGGTTGGGGCTCAACAGGGGTGTCCTTTAGTTTTACATCAGTCACTGAGAAATACAAGTCAAGGAAAACAACTAACTCAAAATAAAACATGAAAAAAGGAAAAAAAGGACAAATAATACAACAACGATAACAACTAGTGTAACTAAATTAATACAACAAAGGTAAGAATAGAGGCTAAAGATGTAAGTGGAGTAGTACTGGGCATACTTTATCCTACAATATACAGGTAAAGGTATCCTAACTATTTGTGTCAGTGAGTTTTGCCGTATCATGTTAGAGAGTAAGAAATGAGACTCATTCATTAGTTGATATACCATGCTTATAATATAAAGGTCTGACTAATTGATTGGTGTTTTACACCATGCTTACGGGCACTTCACTTATATGATGTTAATGTAGTCCAACAGTGATTCACACTAGCATAACTAAGATGTGAAGCGTTTCAATAATGTTGAACAAAGCAAATTTCCCTAAGATGACAAGAAATTTATAAAAGAAGCAAAACACTTAACCTTTATGATTGAGGATAGTTCATAAATATACACTGATTTGATATATGTGATATACTCTTTAAGTAGTGTTAAAACAACAGTCAATCAATGTGTATTTAATGTTTTCTAAATGATTGGTAAAGTAAGCAAACCAAGCGCTACTAAAGCACAAATCACTTGACTCAAAAGAACAAGAACAAGAAAACATAGGAATGAGATATATGTCATAGTATACTTACTTATTCATAGCCTGGACTGAAGACAAACTCTTTAAAGTTTATTTAAAACAAGAATTTTCGAAACGGGTGGTATTAATACAGATAAGTCGTTTTATGTCATGCTTAAAGGTTAGTTTAATATTATGACAGTGTCAACAATGGATCAAGAAAATTCCCCTCAACATCACTGACAACATAAAACAGAGAGGGCATTCACAACATGGAAAACAAATCACCTCAACAGATCAGCTTTGTTTTGAACCCATATACTGAATGTGTCATGTGGTCTAATCGATAGAAACAAGGTCAGCTTGCAAGGTACAATTGCGTAATTTGAAATTTTTGAAATCCAAGCATCACCTTAAATCACCAATAAGTCTTGTAAAAAAACAAACAAACTGGGAAACCAATAGGAAACCTCATACATGTGATTCCCGAAGTCATTATCACATTAGATAGGGATATTGACCTATGTCTACTTAGTATAAGTTTTACTCTGGACATGTAATTTGGGCACCAAAGACTAACACTATTTGAGGCACTTACATACAGATCATACAGTTTATCTTTTGTTAGCTTGTTTGATTTGGGTTTAATGCCATGCTTATTAAAGTTACAAAGGCATGCCAGTAAAGGAAACCACCCTTGATGCTAATCCATAAAACAAAGACAAGACTGGACAACACAAGGTCAATCATAGGGCATGATACAAAGACAACACAAACAGATCGGCTTCATGTTGCCCCTTAACTCCTTAAGAGCACTACTGCAACAGGAAGCCCCCTGTCAACGGAAAATACAGAGTTAATGGTTCATGGAACAGGGGATAATCTCTTCGTCAGGAGACCATGGAAAGTTCTTTACAAATGTTAGCACATATTGCAGTATAAACAACCTTGGGAATAGGGTAAATTCCATCCTGAGAACTTAGCAAGTCATAGCTACCTCAATAGTCCCACGCCTAATGTTCAATAAAAAGATGAACACTCAGTCAAAAGCGATTATATATAGACTTGTTATGTTAAAATAAAGGATACTCTCTCCTCGTTTAGGTTCAGGAGACTCCATCCCTGGTAAAGCCGCGGCCACACGACGGAATAACTGAAAAAAACATATCAATGGACATTAAGATATAAAGTAAACAGAGATACAAAAAAAAAATAAACTGTTTTCAATTCTATGATGCTTTTTTTGTAATAATGGCAAGGCTCACATTTACTCCAAACTCGGACTGCTATATGTGAATCAGAAACAACTTGAGCAGCCTATGTTAAAAACTTCAGATCAAATTAAACAGATATTTGTGTACAGTCATCTAGTTTTGAGGAATTTTGTGAAATGCAATCCCATCTATGATTTTAAGGAAAAGCTCTGTTATTGGACACTTCCTATTTGTTGGTATGATTCCTGTTTTACACCATACTTAACATTATCTCACTTATGGTTGACCACAACATAGCCGAAATATTAAATAAATGGAAATGAAAAGGGAAATAACGTATAAACAGGGCAGTATCCAGAGCCATTTTAGTTATGGAAAACGATGGGTGCCCAAACTATTTCAAGACCAAAATATTGTCAGTATATTATTATTTTCATAAATTCCTGTTAAAGTCAAGCTAAAAGCAGATTTAGAACCCTGATTAAGGTCTGAAGAATTTTGGATAGGAACCTGTCCTGATAAGATATCCAGATTTCCAAACTTACTTGTTTTACATTATATCCAGCTTTTGCACTAGTTTCTATAAACATCACATTGAGTTCCTTTGCTTTTCTCTCTCCCTCTTCTGTTGTAACTTGTCTACAAACAAATGTCACAAAATCATTCATTTACATAAGTAAGTGTGTCCCATCCAAAAGTTTTAAGGGGTGTAAGAACACATCAAAATATGGACTATATGTTTTTTTTGTAGAAATCTACAACAAAACCTCTTGTACAAAAGTTCTGATTCTTTTTTTGCTTGCTTTGATTAGGGTTAAACATCATACTCAATGTGTTTTCACTTTAATATATGATGACAGATTGTCCACTTCACACTGTTCCTTGCTTAATTACAGTGGACAACCATGCGATAACCTTGTAAAAACCATCCCCGCGATTGCCAGAGCAACATGAGGCTCACTCATATATCCGATCGTCAATAAGCGGACTTGATCCTGTGAACCAAGCTGAGATTGAAAATGATTTTGAAACAAGATTGAAATAAAAAGGGTTCCACACCCAAGTTGAAAATCAATGGGATTTGCAACCAGATTAACAATACAACGCCTCCATGACTAGATTGCTTTGTTTGTTTGATTGGTGTTCACATTGTACACAGCCTTATTAAGGTGGGAAACCGGTAAATCGAAGCATGTTCATTTCATGAAATGGACTCGCTTCCACTGAGCCATGACCGTGGGCATGACTAAATTGAAGTCGCAAGAGTTTTTCAACTGATTTAAAATCAAACAGCCTCTTCCCTTAGATGTTATGTTTCTTGGAAATTTCTTTGATATGTGAACTAGACCTACCGTTTGTCTGAGAGATCTGTTTTGTTCCCTACTAACATTATAATTACATCACTTCCTCGTTCTGTTCGAACGTCGTCTATCCACTTTGATGTTTGCTGGAAGGAGTTAGCATCTATAACAAACAGATCAAAGAAGAATATTATCACCAGTAAAACAAGTAGTTGTCTACCATCTTTCATCGATAGCCTCCTCCCCTAACACAAATTTTTACTATATAATTTTAAATTCTGTTGATATATATATATATATTACATATTTTTATGTAATTTACTTTTCTATGACATCTAATATGTTTGCTGTAAATAAAAGGAAATATATTATCAATTTGAATAATTATTTGAGTTGTCACCGTTATCTATTACGTTAGTACTTACAGTTAGCATTCAAAATTCAAATAACTTGGTTTTACACCATATTTTTTTTTTTTAGGCATAATATACTATAACATGTTTCATAGCACATCAAACTGATTTCTTGGGAAATATATCCCCTGACCCTTCATCACAGACAACAAAATGACAACACATATATACTAAGAACATTACAAGAAATAGAACATGGTGCAATAAAAGAAGATGTTAAGACAAGACAAATAATAATAGAGGGGTGTTGACAATTCTATTATTTTAATAGATGTTCTGATTAAAGTGCTGAAATGCAGATGAGTAATTGTGATATTTCAGTGTTTAGAAACAATGTTGTGCTTACTTGTAATGTCATATACTACAACAGCTACAGATGAATCTCTAATATAACTAGGAATAAGACTGCGGAATCGCTCCTGTCCTGCTGTGTCCCACAACTGTAGTCGTATCTAAAAACATACACAAATCCTCATGTAGTTTCCTCTAATCGCTGGATGAAAATTGGGCCAGACAAGCACGATGCAGTATTTTTTTTTTCTCAATTGTTCTTTTTTGTCTACTTGTACAAAACAGTGGTTATATATTAAAACTGATTAATTTTTTACATTTCTGACAGAATAACAATTGTTTAAAATGTAAAGTTAAAATCCAATCCACATGGGTAGAAATGCACAATTCTGCTCAACATCATTTTGTGATTAGATTTGGAGAGTTCACAGGTCCGGCTACACATAAATCACAATTTTTGACACAATGTCTTCGTCCATTAGTCTCAAATCAGATTCTAAATTGACTAAATTGAATTTGAGAAAAAAATACAGGAATCTCATGTTGGAAAAAAAAAAAAAAAACCCAAAAAACCCAACACTTTTTGAGCTCTGTGGTGGCCATTTTGAAAATCCAACATTTGATGCCAGCACTTCATCCGATAGCTGACAGCTATTAATAACTAATTAAAACACAGAATGCCATCTAAGAAGGTTGTTAAACCAAATATGATGGACTTACTTGCCTGAAGACAACAGTATCTTGATAAGTGTGGCCTTCTGGAAGGTATCTTGCAGAGCACATTATACCCTCAAGGGGAAAGGATTTGATTTTGTTTTGTTTGATTAGGGTTTAACATCGTACTAAAGGGTATTTCACTTATATGACGACAGATTGTCCACTTCACACTGCACCCAGCCTTATTACAGTGGAAAACTGAGAGGAAACCTAGTAAAAACCACCCCTGCGATCGCCAGAGCCACAGCATGTGACCTGATGGTTGACAGATAGACTCAAGGGGAAAGGAAGCATGTTTGAATGAGTGCATATTTACATTCGCGAGTGAGAGGCGTTGACCTCCATCAAGTTCTTTTTTTCTTCTAAATTCGCTAACATTTTACACGGAATATAAATTGATTTTAAAACTTTTGAATCTTACCGTTCTGTCTTCTAAATACATGGTCTTTGAGAGGAAATCTATGCCTATGGTGGCCTGAAATGGAAAAATATTACAAATAAATCAAACAGTTATTTGTAAAAGACCAAGACCAGTTTTTTAAGTATAGTCATAGTGGTATATAAATAAACATACAATAACATGGTGATATTGAATTATTTTCATGGTGTTTTAACACACAGAGGGTGAGAATTAAGAAGGAATAAGGGTCATGTGGATACCTGCCATTGTTGAATACCTTTGATCTTTACCAAGCCATGTATAATTGATGGGCGTAAACACCTGCAAACTGTGAATACCTCTGATCAAGGGCTTAGAGCAGTGTCCATCCATCCAAATGGATCTTAATATTGAGACGAATAAAACACAGGGAGCATTTTTGAGAACTGATTTTAATTATATTGAATAACCTTTTGTTGGCAACAGGCAGAACTTATTTGCAACCGTTGCTTGTGAAAATCCACTTGTCAATAACTGGTAAACAATCAACATTTCAGACCGCTGTCTGAAGGCAATAGAAGGCGCCCGGTTTACTTGATTTAGATGTAAGGCCCTACTCAATGACAGTTATGATAGTAGTTTAAGTTAGATAACAAACTTTCCTCTACTAACAAGATTTTACTTATATACAGTTGCAAACCTACATGTAGATTTGTTTGTTTGATTGGGGTTTAACAACGTGCTCAAGGGTATTTCACTTATATGACGACTTGCCAGCCCAATGGAAAACCACCCTTGACACCATTGGCAACAAACAAAGACAGGACGGGCCAAATACAGGACTACAACAACAGGACACCACAAACATATTGGCTTTCTGTTCCCCTTTAGCTCTGAGAG
>JAVFBW010190397.1:0-10312 GCA_034783835.1 Mopalia ciliata
TGCACTTAATATCACACTTGGAATAGTTTCTAATAGTAGAAATGATTAACAAATGTCCCCCAAATCTTAATGCACTGCAGTTAAATAAATCGGCAACTTATGACCTCCATCTTTTGAACGTTTGTCATACTATAAAGATTATTGATTATAGTCTCTCTTGGATTTGTTTGTTTGATTGGTGGTTAACGTCGTACTCAAGGGTATTTTACTTATATGACGACGGACGGTCCACTTCACACTGTACACAGCCTTATTACAGTGGAAAACCTGGAGGAAACCTCCTAAAAACCACCCTCGCGATTGTCGGAGCTACAACATGTGACTCGCTCATATACCTGATGGTCGACAGGCGGACTCGAACCTGTGAACGGTATATATATATAGATATATATTATATATATATATTGTTTTTATAGTAATCGCGACATTGTTGAATAGATTCTGTCAAACTTGGTGGCGCACATCGATCTGATGAAATAAGTATTTGAACCCCGTTTACTATCAGTCCACATTTCAGTTGAATAAATATTGATATCCATTTCCCACTCGTTAACATATAGTAGAAAAGAGAGAGAAATTACGTTAAAAAAGAAGCACACTGAGTACTCCCTCATACCAGAGGTTGACAGTTGACAGTGAGCGGCATATTAATTGGTTGATTGGTGTTTTACGCCGTGCTTAAGGGTGTTTCGCTTGACGGCGATGTATTCCTACAATAACTGACACTAGCACAACCCAGATGTGAATCATGCATACTGTTGGAAAGTTAATTTTCCTTTAATGCTTAGTAGGCCTAAAGACGACATTGCTATAACAAACTGCCCTTAGCCATAGGTCGGAACATCGAATGGGGAGCAGTGAGCCGTGGCGCTAATCACTGCTGCACGACCGCGGGCACTGATCCGGCGAACACGCCTATAAAACTACATGGGTTTGAATAATAAGGTTCTTATAAATATGCAGATATAGTTCATGTGTAATGAGCAGAGAATGCATGAATAAGGCTTTCTGATTTATTCGTAAATTGGCAACAAAAGCATGCAAAACAAGACAAAAATAGGTTAATCACAGGACGTAATAGTGAAAAACATCACGCACACATCGGCTCCATGTTGCCCCTAAGCTCAGAGAGCATCTCAGAGTACCGGGGCAGCAGGAAGTTCGCTACCAAACCCCTCTAGGATGGGTGGAAATCTTGATTTTCAATGTGTGGATATATATTACATGCATGATCAAAAGAGCGCCGAGATATGGATACCGCCTTAAACGTATGTTCTAGTCATATTGGGAATGTCTCTGAAGATAAAATATGAGTCAAACACGGACTGCCGACGTTTACTGAGAAATTAGATTTTTTTTATATAAACACCGACTACATTCTTTGAACTTGATACAATCTCACACATTCAAAACAAACACTGAAACCATTCCACTTAACATAACAAGGCTGACTCATGGAGATACGATACCCGGGGAATTTATGTATGATCATGGTTTTGGGAAATACAACCGTTCAGAAAGTATATCATAGGTTTGATAGTAAAGTGATAATGATGGCGTGGGACGAGTGCTAACCACAGACGCGTCATCAATTCTCTTACGGTAACTCATTCCCCGGTATCATCCACATAACTTCCGGCAATAGCGGATAGATACAAGAGCTTTGTGACTTAATGCGGAAATATACAATTAAATTAAGTAATCTTTCCTATTGCAATTCGGCTGTGAGAAATTTCTATCACAATTTGTTGATATTTCAAAAACATGTCCTTTCTTAATTGACATAATTCACACAGACTTGATTGATGGGTCTAACCTCAATATAAAGTCCGGGTTAACGATACAGGTCAATGACTCAATGAGGATAACTTTCTTTAGTTGGTATAAACAAAATTGCTTAACCCTCTAGCACCCAATTTTACAAATTTGTCATACTGTTTATGAGGTCCCCTTAGGAAGATAAATCCTTTGGGTTGTTGTTTTTACTATTTCCCAGAGTTATCCTGTATTGTAGAATTTTAATACAAAATTAAAATTGTTTCACATTGCTTGATGCCTTTGTAATGTATTTCCAAAGTATTGAATTGTTTTACCAATGAAAACTAGTTCCGGGCACTAGAGGGTTAAGTTGCTAATATTTCGTCAATTCCTATATATCACATTTATACATGACTTCCTCCAAAACTGGTTGTTTTCCCTGACTGAAGGTCTATTTATGAACTAATAAGTTTTCAAATAAAAAAATATTCGGCCATGGTCTGCATAAAATACTCTTTGCTTTTTGTCGGAAAAGCTCTATTCGAAAATCCAGATGTATGCCACTATGTAAATTAAAACTGTATTGTTCAATGATGTGTATTGCCAGATGTATGCCACTATGTCAATAAGAACTTTGTATTGAATTGTATTGCCAGTTGTATAACACGATGCCAATAAAAACTTTATTGTTAAATGATTTGTATTGCCAACTGTATACCACGATGCCAATTAAAACTTTATTGTTAAATGATTTGTATTGCCAGACGTATACCACGATGCCAATAAAAATTGTATTGTTAAATAATTTGTATCGTCAGCTATATACCACGATGCCAATCAAAACTATATTGTTCAATGATGTGTATTGCCAGATGTATGCCACTATGTCAATAAGAACTTTGTATTGAATTGCAATGCCAGTTGTATAACACGATGCCAATAAAAACTTTATTGTTTAATGATTTGTATTGCCAAATGTATACCACGATGCCAATTAAAACTTTATTGTTAAATGATTTGTTTTGCCAGATGTATACCACGATGCCAATCAAAACTATATTTTTAAATAATTTTTATTGCCAGTTGTATACCACGATGCCAATCAAAACTATATTTCTAAATGATTTGTATTACCAGTTGTATACCACAATGCCAATCAAAACTATATTTTTAAATGATTTGTATTACCAGATGTATACCACGATGCCAATCAAAACCATATTTTTAAATGATTTGGATTGCCAGTTGTATACCACGATGCCAATTGAAACTATATTGTTAAATGGTATGCATTGCCAGATGTCTGCCACTATGTCGATTAAAACTGTATTGTTAAGTGAATTGTATTGCCAGATTTATGCCACGATGCCAATTCAAATTTTATTGTAATATGAATTGTACTGCAAAAAGTGTGCCACTGTGTAAATTAAACCTGTGTTGTTAAATGAATTGTATTGCCAGATGTATGCCACTATGCCGGTTAAAACTGTATTGTTAAATGGTGTGTATTGCCAGATGTATGCCACGATGCCAATCAAAACTTATTGTAATACGATTTGTATTGTTAGATATTGTCATGCCACTGATAGTTTGTGACATAAGTCTACTACAACAAGCTATCTTCCAGATTGTCCACTCCGATGGGCGAAGGACACCACCCTCGACACCACTCGCAATAAACGAAGAGGCAAAACAGGACAATCATAGAATGCATTAAAGAGAAACCAGATCGGCCTCATATTGCCCTTTAATAGCTCTAAACGAGTCAGGCGTTCCCATAGGATGAGTGGAAATCTCGATATTTCAATGTATAGGTATATTTTACATGATCAAAAGATCTAAAAATATAGATATCGCCTTAAACTCAAATGATCGGGACTTCATCAAATAAGGTTAAACATATGCAAAATTGCTTAAGTTTCTCATATTTCGTCAATTCCTATAGATCACATTTATACAGGACTTCCTAAAGGGCTATTTGCGAAAAGATATAAAAATATAGATGTCACCTAAACCTCAAATGAACGGTACTAAACTAGGACTTCATCAAAAGAGGTTAAACATCTGCACAATATTAATTAATTTTACTTTTACAACGAACTATCTCATGATCACATGCAAGTGTTAAATGTCTACAAAGAAAATGCAGGTACTGAAATAATTAATTAAACTGAGTATAGATTATCTACAGCCACAAACGTTCCCCTGAAATTTGCTGATATAATCGGCCGCTATCATCTGATCTAAACATGTGATCGGATCAAGCACTCGTGAAGAATGGGGGGATGTTAATTGCCATGTACCTACAACAGTGTAACTGTCGCCTTTCTCGTTTGATTCGCCTTGGTAAGTGTTTGAGTAGACCCATACATTTACAAAAATACCAAACCACAGCCCCTGTCCCAAATGAACACACAGATATATCAGTACAAGGGCATACCCATTTGTTGTTAAGGGGGCCAGGTAGTTCACAATGTGAAGGATGTTATATTTTAAGATTCTGCTTTCTCCTCTTGGAAGACACCCAATGGATTATAGAAATGAGAACGGAAGTACACCATGTGTCAAACACGCGACAACACAGTAACCACGCACACCACATCAAACACATGTAGGAACACTACACTGTTCACTCTCGTAAAAACAAAATACCCCCATTCACAGAAAACGACTATATTATACGTTACTGTAATAGTATTAATGGCTACGCTGCTACAAATAAGGGAATGTTCAGGCTTTTTCGTATGTTTTTTTGTATGTTTCTGTAACATATTTTACTGCACCATTTTGCCTTCTATTCTTGTCTTTGTCGAAAATGTTTTCCCTTTACCATTGGCTCAGAATCCGTCCCATGAGGGAAATAAATTTAAGGGATAAGAACTTAAGTACACGGTATACAGTCACAAACACTACAGAGGCAGAATGCCTGTATAGGCAATCTCCGACTATATCGGCAATGAATTTCGGTCATGCAGTTACAAAGGAGACAAGTAAGACAAGAGTTACATGATTTACACGAGCATTTTGTAATCTTGAAGTCTTCGTGTCACATATCACTTTGATGTGGTATCGATGTACTGGATTTATATATTTCTATGTTGTAAAGCCATCGCATTGATATGTATGGTATCCCAAGTCCACTGCTGGTATGGAATTCATATAGCATGGTTAACGAACCTTAGACAAAATAATGCAATACAGACGTAGATTTTTCTCTACTGCATGTTAACTCATCGATGTCTAAACGCTTGAAACTTTTTGTGATATCCATTTAATTTTTGAACCACCAATGCTTTACAAAAATACCAGGGTTCAGGGAGTCATTGATAGTTTGTTTGTTTGATAGGGGTTTGACGTCGCATTTCAAGGGTATTTCACTTATATGACGACGGATTGTCCACTTCACACTGTTCCTTGCTCTATTTCGATGGAAAGCTGGGAGGAAACCTCGTAAAAGCCACCCCCGCGATTGCCGGAGCCACATCTTGTGACTCACTCATATACTTGAGGGTCGACAGACGGACTCGATCCAGTGAACAGTACATAGACGTAGGCTTTAGAAAGCGCACTTGCTCACCACTTAAATGTCCGATGGATTCAGAAGCGTAGAATACAAACAGAAAATAAAGTACATTTTTTACTCTGTGTGTCCGCAATTGATTGGTATACGTATCGCGCTGTAGGTTCTCATTGATGTACATTTCACACAAAACTATACTGAACCCAAGTATGGCATAGTCGTAGGGTGTGGTTTTGGGAGGATATCCTCGCGGTTTAGCAAAAATACAGCTTAATGAAGTATGGTCTAAGGATAGCAAACCATACAATGTCAAGGTGACAATAAAGACAAGGCCAATGAAGTGTTAGTTCCTGACAATAGAAAGGTTATCGATGCTAAATATTGTACAGTGTTGTCTGACAGCCCAGACATGATGCTTTATAGACCGCTACACCAACAGTTTGTTGAGAAGGGGTAGAGATTAAGTGTATAATATGTCACTCCCATGTAATAGAGATCGCGACATCAGGCCCGGAGGCATCCCGCTAAAATACCACCAAGCCAGGAGTAGAGAATTCCAGCCAGACACTCCCCGACCTGTAAATATTCACAGCTCAACTACTTCCGTTTTGGTGAAGGAAAGCATACACAACATACAGCTTACACAGAAAACGGAAGAAAGGCAAATACAATTCTTAAATAAAATAAAAAAACAAAGCCCTTAAAGAAATTAAATAGTTACTGTAGAGCACAACGAGCACAACGTACTTTACTTTACTTTTTAATGGTTATATACGTTACAAAAAAAATACAAAAAACAACGCTATGCCGTCAAATATCTTTTTGCTGTAGTAAATGTTAATAGGAGCTGGATATATATATATTTTTTTTTTTTACCTTTTCGACTCTCCTTTTTCATGTAATAAGTGTTTCGTTGTTGTCAGGATTAAAAACATCATTCTCAATTTCTTTTAATGAAATTGTAATAAATACTTATTTGGTGCTAAACGTCATACCTCAGTAGTATTAGCATGCAAGTAGTATTTACAGTACAGATTAATACATTTTTATTCGAATAAATCCTATCAGAAGTCTGATAGACTTCTGATCCTATACAATATGTTTAAGTTCTAAGCCGTACTTAAGAATATTTCACTCAATTGACGGTGTGTCAGACCACCAATGTTTATGGTTCAATAGTTTTTGTTTACTCTACTAGTAATATTGGATGCAAGACTCTACATGTAGGTTCTAAAAGTTTTGGAGGGGTCAAGATTGACGAGACTAATATCTGATTCCCGTTACCATAGTTGAGGTTAGTGCCCAATAAAGGTCGAGCCCGTGGCTCAGTGTTAGCGAGTGCGCTTCCTAAACGGAACCTGCTTCCATTTACCGTTATGGGGGATCAAGTCCGCCTGTCGACCATCAGGTTTATGAGCGAGTCACATGTTGTTGCTCCGGTAATTGCGGGGTGGTTTTTACGAGGTCTCTTCCCGGTTTTCCACCGTAATAATTGTGAAGTGGACAATCCGTCGTCATATAAGTGAAAGCTCCTTGAGTATGACGTTAAACACCAATCAAACAAACCAATTAAGGCTAGAATCCATAGAAGGTCTCCAAGTAAGTATCGGTTCCATGGTTACTGCTGTCAACCATGTATTCTGGCACATATATAGCAAATAATAAAATCTTGCACCCCCCAAAAAATAAACAAACAAATAAATAAAAAATAGATTTGGCAAAATGAGACAATCTTATCAAAGAAGGTCATTTTTGTAAAAACATATTTTAAAAAGTTATTGTTTCTTTTTTAGAGTACGAACAAAACTGTTACATTAGTTCTAAATGGATAAAAAAAAATCTTCGCCTTTTGCATAATTTCACAAAAGGCACATAATTTCACACCAATTCTCTTGTTTCAACAATCCAATATGGGTTAATATTTTAGTCAGATTGATTGTAAGGATTCCATGTTGTTCTGAAACGTATACTTCTATCAATTAGGAGGTATTTATTTAGGCTTTGTCCTGTTTAACAACCTTTCTTGAAATATAACATTGTATAAACATATATAACGTCGAATTCTACAGCTATAACGACGTGCATCGTGGGTAATTAGTGGGAGACGGGGAACCCGCCTCGTTAAACAGTCCATCACACAACTTCTGTATTGTTTTTTTTATTCAAGGTGGAATCAGTTATAGACTCAATAATCTAACTGACTGTTTGTTCTGACCTTGAAGTGAGAAGATATCTATTGTTAGTTTGCAGAGTTCCAACTTGGGTTTATAGTATATTACTGTCGGACATCGAGCCTTGGTACCGACATTCCAGAAGTCATGTTTTCACACTGGCTGTCCAGATTTGGCAGGATTCCAACTCGGCAGGATTCCACCAGAGATAACAGGAGGGATTTCAGTATAGACTATACAACATAGGTCAAGAGCAGCCTGACATCGATCATGGCTTTCCCCATTTCCCAACACTGAGTCAAGATGACTAACATATAAACGATAAAACGAAACGTAGCAAGAATAAAACAATTTAAATGAATGATTTAGAATATGTATGTACATCGAAGACCTTCTGCGCAGCAATACCGATACATTACATTTCTTCGCCACAACTTCAGGTACTGAATGGTAGTAGGAAATAGCATTACTTTCATCAGTTTGACTGAAAACAAATAAACTTTTACACAAAACAATTAATGCAGCCGTTGAGGCAAAACTTCGTCTGTTCATCTTCAAAGCGATCTGAGAGCAGTAATAGGGTTTGGCAGTACATAATAGAACTGTCTGCTCTGGAACGCCAAGATCGCTTTTAGGTTGGCTACGTGGCGACTGTTAATACAATTATCTTTGCTGAATGAAGTACATGATGTAGCGACTGGAAACAACAGAATTGTAGGCAAACTTCTCGCATATAGCAGGTAAGATACACATGTAGGTTGATATAGACACGAAGCAAAAAGGAAAAACCTTGCATAGTACTCGTTGGGATTATTTGTTTGTTTTATTATTGGTATTGGGCGACACTATCATGCGAATTGGACTTATATGGGTATAATATGTCGATTTTGCGGGGTTTGAGGAAAGATGGAGCGAATCTTCACGAACATTTAAGATAGAATCGATGGAACTGCGTTTTCCATGCTAGTTTAAATATGTTTACATTATTGTAAAAATAAAAATATGAGATACAGCATTATTTATATAATATAATAAAAACTGTTGTGAAAGAATGGGGTTTCATATTGACACTGGTAAAACCTGTTTAGTGCAACTACAGATTACAGAAAATAACCAAAAAACGCGAGGAGAGATGAAGGTAGATTACACTTGAATAGGTGTTTTTTTATAAGACTTCAGATATACATTTTTAGGAGTTTCGTTGTTATGTTACAGTCGTATATACAACACCGATTCTCATAGATAAGATCTCAAGACAGCCCGCCACAGTGGTCTGTCAGCATTCATTCACATATTTGTTAAAAAATCGGGAAGTATTTTTCAATTTTTTTTTACCTAAGCTGGTTCGCTTTCATCTCCACACCAGGTACATAAGTTAGTCTGAAGAGCTATAGTCTAACCACTACCATATATCCTCAATGACATACAGCTCACTCCATATTCAGGTGGCAATAGTTTTGGTTTTATAATAGCATTAGACATTCTCTGAACACTTGGACCAAATGTCATTATAAAAAGACGAAATTATCTTGATGACAGAGTGTAAATCAGCAGTACTCGGTTAACAGTATTGATATGGACACAGACTGTTAAAAGGTACATCCAGAAAATAATTGGAAAGCCACTGTGGCGACTTTATTTAATTACTCATAAAAGATCGTAACACTTCGAGCAAATGCATATTTTTGATATTTAAATTTAATTTTTTTTATGTGATAACTAACTTCTAGATGAACAACTTAATTTTGATCTTCGGTGAATACTGAATTGAACCCAAGGTTGACATCGAAGATGAAGCCAATCTTCTTGTGCATCAAGAGAATCCAAAATATTATCTCCATACATCTCTGTGACGGACAATATATAACAATTGTTCATGCAGCTGTGCACCAAGTGTGAAACCTGGGATTTATATTGTAATTACAGATAAAAACAAGACGTTGGCAGCAAAGAATAACAAGACAGGACAGCCACACAAGGCATCACAAACAGATCGAGTCCGTTAGCTTCAAGAGCACCAGTTTAAACAGTGCATGGTTAAATGAAAGTAATGTATTTCCGTTTCTGTAATACTACCGCATGTACGATTTGTTTCAATGGTATAAAATAAATGTTACATACAAGTAACTATTGGAAATGACAGCGCAGACAGTTCGCGATATCATCGACGATATAATTTATGCAGTGTTCTTCTTCTCTAGTCCGAGCTCTCTGGCTAAGGGCAGTTTGTTTAAAGAGTAGCAATGCTGTCTTAACTTAGCCCTGGAGGTTAATTAAATTTCCAACATTATGCAAACGCTTCAAACCTTGGCTGTGCTAGTGTCGATTATTGTTGGAATACACCGCCGTCATAAAAGTGAAATACCCTTAAGCACTGGGTAAAATACCAATCAATCACTCAATCTTTCCCACTCCGTCTGGTTGTTACCGCCTACATGTAGTAGAGTTACCGAGTTCTGCCTACCCTGAGAAATTACTAAGATATAAAACTATCAACCGATTCAAGACAAGAAGGCCATGTAAAGTGATCTGTGGAAGCAACTATCGGCCGTTCCCTCTTCAACCTCTAGGACTTTTAGCTTATTGGCTAGAACTCTGAAGGGCCGTAGGCCTATAACATGGTATCTCTCGCAATCATATTGGAAAGAGAAACTAATCGTCTTTTCGAAGGTGCTAGCTCATCGCTTGCCTATTGGCGATCTTACGAAAAAAAAAAAACCAGCACACGAACATTTGCGATTACAGACTTTATTTGATACTTAAGGACTCTACCACTAGTCAGGAGTAAAACATGTGACTCTTATCTTTTCGTGGCTTTTGCAGGTATTTCCAAAGGATGATTATATTAAGATCATATATATTT
>JAVFBW010190408.1:0-10311 GCA_034783835.1 Mopalia ciliata
AGTGAGGTGAATTGACGATCAGACTCAGACATAGCCGCCTTTGATGGAATTCAGCCGAATAATAGTGCTTTAATATTGGTCACTGATATTTTCCCAAATTCATGTTTTCTTGTTGACGAAATACTCCTCTAATGACCAGGGCTGAGTTGCTCGAAAGAGTATTAGTCACTAACACCAGATTAAATCACTAATACCGGGTAAGAGATAGACCTACAACATGGCGTGAAGTCATCTAATAGAGGATTAAATTTAATAGGGCTTCGAGCAACCGGCCCCTGGTAGTATCATATAAGTAATAGATTTGCATACTGTTAAAAAAAATATTGTCATAAAGGGATTGTAGGCCTATCCAGCTGTATCTGTGCTCTGCAGTTTTGACACGGATGCAAAGCCGAGCAAAATATGAATACTTCTACTGTTCTATGTAGTTAAAACATCTTTGTTTTCTTCTTTTCATTGATAGACCATGCCATGCCATAGAATAAAGGCACCGCACTTGGTCTTAATAGTTTGCTGTCCAAAAAAGATGATAACTGTACCTGCAAAACCTACAGTCTGTTTAATTCAAAATGGCGCACATACAAGTAAGGAGCCACGAGTTTGAAAAAAACTACAGGTTTAAAGCTTACTTAGACATTTTATAGGAAACTAAAGAATTATAGGTGATCACAGCCTGGCATATGCTATAGCTGGCACTGACACAAAGTTGTGTGTTTGCACATCAGCAGTTCTTAATTTGTGCAGACCAGTTTCTATTGTGCACGTGTTAGATGTGAGATAAACCTGATATTATCCAATAAAAGAAAGACCTTTACCATTAGCCCTTCAAATGAAAGATTGAAATAATCAAGCAGATATACCAAAGCAGTAAAAAATATTGATGTTATAATCTTATACCGTCAATCTCATTCAGTAATGACAGTCACCCACAACAGTCTTATACCATCAATCTCATTCAGTAATGACAGTCACCCACTACAGTCTTATACCATCAATCTCATTCAGTTATATAGTGATATTTTTGATAAACATGGTTTTGAATTCTTCCATATGCATGATGCTTATTATTAAATAAACATCATGAAGAGTGGTTGTGGATGACTTCATCGCATGTCTGACTCACAGCTAAGGGCACTGACAAGTGTTCACTTGAGTCAGACAACTTGAGTTGACTATATGTAACTTCAAACTCACTTTTACATCTAGTCCGAGTGGCCCTGGCGTTTTGTTTTTGATAATGCCTGTAGGCAAAACTTAATGTCACGACAGTTCAGAATTGACCTTTTATGTCTATTCAGGGAGAAATATTCAAAATTTATTTATTTAAAAATTAAATTAAGAAAGCCAATAAAATATTTCTGAACTTAAAACAGCAAACAATTTGATAAGATGAGATTTCATGGTTGCCAAGTAGGCTATTATTTACTAGACACAGCAAGAGTTGGTTAGGAGCGCGCATCGTAAATGATGCCGATCTGCGTGGTGTGTCCGTATATGAATGCACATCATGTACCTAGTTTTAGACAGAAAACCTTTATTTTGTGTAACACAATTTTATCGGAAGAATGAAAGTATATGTTATAATAATTTTTAAAAGATTTGCTATAAAAGCTAGAACCACGCTGAAAACACTCAGTGTGGATTTTGACCAATCAACGGCTGAGCTGTTGGACTGTGCAGTACTATATAGGTCACCAGATTGACACATGCTGACATTTAAGCCTCGAATAGCCCTTTGAGGCTGCATGCGCCAATGAAACCAAATAACCAAAATAACCATGCTGAGATTATGGATTTAGCATTCTGCTATCCTCTGTAGGAGCGTTTACATGAATATAAACAAAATACTTTACCGGGAAATGAACATTTATTTTACCCATGTTTGATGTACACTATTATTGGGTAGCCCATCAAGCTCGCGCATGCTGACTGCCATTTTCAATCCAAACTTATTCACAGTATGTACGATCCAAAGACAAATTAGTGGTCTTGAGAAATATGACTTTTTTTCCAGGGGTGAGTGGCAGGATTTTTTTTATATTTGATACCGATAGCTGGTAAGTTTTGGATTGTTTCTTGCCCTGGTCCTGGAAATCCACTGGAAAATCGAGAAGTAGCCTGGTTAAACTCACCCCATGGTTGTCGAACCCACATCGTGAGATGCACTCATATTCTGGAGGTCAACAAAGATGGATTTGAACCCATTAGTGGTGCATTGAAGCAGGAACAGTGGGCAGACATGCTTACCACTCAACCAGGTCCACAGGCCCAAGAATGATTAAAAAAAAATCCAACCTTTTTATTAAAAAAATATTTAGTCTGAGGATGCATTTGATTGTTTCGTACTCAAGAGTATTTCACTTGTATGAGGAGGGATAGTCCACATCACTCTGTTCCTTGCCATATTATGGTGTAATACATGGAGAAAACCTCGTTAAAACCATCCCTCCAAATGCCCGAGCCACATCTTGTGACTCACTCATTTACTTGATGGTCGACAGGCTGCCTTGATCCTGTGAATGGTACTTCAAAGTAGGCTTTAGAAAGTGCACTCGCTAACCACTAAGCCACAGCTGCGGGCCATGATGCATTTTCAAGAACTGAAATATCTTACCCTTTTAGCACGGGGACATAGCCAGCTTCAAGAATGAGGGTTTTGTTTTTCCGACATCTTTCAGAGAGCCTATGCATTAGCCTGGATGTCCACAATATAACCTCCACGGCAGAATTACCAGGCATGTCATAATCAACAGAATCAATTAATTAATCAAAGGGAAAAATTCTAAAACAAAGATAGTTAAATTGAATTGAAATTAAATTGAAATTAAATTGAATTGAGATAGAAGAAACCAGGTTATTATATTACTTGAAAGTGGTCTCACTTGTTATTTACCCAAAATGACATTAAAGGTCATCCATAGAATAAATAGTTAGGAAGTTATTGAATTAGTTTATATGATTGATGGCAGATGGACTGTAACCTGTGAAGTAGGATCAGTAAGTGCACACACTAAGAACTAAGCCCCAGCCTTAGTGCCCAGATGCCATACACTGATAAGTAAGGCCTTGGGGTCCAGAGGTTTTTAGAATATGGTTGAACTAATAAGAGGTTGAACTAATAAGAGAATACTTTTTTATGAATGCTTTACAATTAACAGTTTTTTCTAATAAAAGTATTGAATAAGAAACAAATTCAGACACGCACCTGTGTATCAGTTGTCTCCCTTGTAATATCCACAACAAGCTTCAAAAGTCCATCTTTCTTAAAGTCTGAGTAGTATCTACAAGACAGTTGACAAAAGATATCCATAATGTACATCAAAATGAAAGTTTATATTTAATATTTTTATCGGTTTTGGGTGAATTCATTTAGCTCATATAGAATATATTACATGGTTCGTAAAGGTTGAGTTTCATAGTTTCCCATAACTTTTCCAAGACTTTCCAAAACCAAAAAGTCGAAATTTCTAAGGGCCAGAAAAACACAGGATTTATTTTACAGATAGTTAATAGTATTATCTTTGTAATTCAGTCACTTTAAATCGGATTTAAAACCCACTTGGGAATACCTTTAAGAAACATATACATGTATATGTAGTACTGGTACCATAATGGAGGGACCTTGACAATGTGGCGAGATAAATTTTTTTGTAACCATAATCTGTTTTGTGTCCCCACAAGTAGTTACTTACACTAAATGGTTTTAAATTTTTTACAAATAAAATATGAAAATTAAGAAAAATATATCATTTCATTATAAATTTATATATATTTTTTTTTAATTTTAATTAGAAAACTATTAAATGAAAACAGTTTTTCTGGAAACTAATCAACTCTGCAACACAGCTGCCTATATATGATTGGGTCCTATGGCCGTTTTCTAACAGAAAATAAATACAAAAAATCCTCACAAATCGTAATTTGGACAATCAAACTTTGCAAATAAATCACATCAAAACGAATAAGTCAACAGGGAAGTGTTTACAAGTCCATTTAAGATCAGAATGTGTGGAAAATGCGCTTTTAGTAAAGTAATGAAAATTGGCACAGATCAATACTTGGTGCATATCATGAATTTTTATTCATCGCCTCTACAGCGGCAAAACATTGGTTCTTTTAGCTTGCTTTTTTTACTATTTTGTTTTTGATAGCAAATGAATTTCCAAAACTTTGCCATAGCCTCTGAAAGAAAATATGTTTTTCCAGGACTTTACCCTCTCACAAATTTCCAAAACGTACAAACCCTGATATTAATAATTTTTTTTTTTTATTGGTGTTTTAAATTGTACTGAAGAGTTTTTTCAATTATATGTGACAAGGGATTGTTCACTTCACAGTGTACATTGGTCGACAATCCGGAACTCCCTACTTCTCATTTAGGAGTTTGTTTGTTTGTTTGATTGGTGTTTAACATCGTACTCAAGGGTATTTCACTTATATGACGACGGACACAAATACAGAACATCACAAACAAATCTGCTTCCCGTTACCCTTAAGCTCTGCAAACACCAGGGCAACAGAAAGCAGCCTCTTTTCTCGCCTCTTACGATCGACCGAGGAAGCCGAAGTATTCTGCAGGGCCATGGCCCATTCGCTCTCTCACGGGGCCAGCAACTTAGAAACGGCATTTGTATATGATTGTAACTAATAAACTGGTTGATTTTGGGGCGGAGTGGCACATGCTGTGACACAAGGAACTTGGCTATGGCTATATACAGAATAGTTGTAGCAGGTTGTTTTCAACATATGATTATAAAGGTTTAGTTCCATAGACAACCCAGATATTGTTTTATAGCAACATCTTTGAAACTCATCTTCCTTTTTAACTTTCAACGATAAAGAAAACAATTCTTTTTTTTAAATTTAATTTGTTTTTTTTTCTCTCAAAATTTTCCGTGAGAGTCATAACTTTCCGGGCAATGACATACCTGTATTCCCTACTTTTTGGAGCCATGAGCATGGGCCTGTTATGATTAGATTCAGCAAATATAAATTAAATACCTGATTATGTGCATTTGCTACCAATGCCATAGGACTGACTTGAGCAGGCTCACTTTCCATGCTTTTTAAATCAATCAAAGCTCTGGCCGCCGCATTTTTCTGAATACTCTTGGTCCACTCCATGTTTTCATGATGATGGATTTTGCCATCAACAGACTGTTGTGATGTACGTGTGTCCCCTCCCACAGCATCATAGTTTCCATGGTAATATTCAAATTGAGGTGGAGACAGTTCACCAAGTACGTCTGGTTCATTATCGTAGTGATGGTTCACCGCCATTTTAACCCTGTATTCTTTGATCAGAGTTAAAACATTGCTTGGAACGAATGTCTGGGGAAAAAAATGGAATTATCAAAATTAAAACATTGGATTGCTGAAAATATGCATTGTTCAACGTAAATTAGGTTTGTTTGATTGGGGTTTAATGTCGTACTCAATGATATTTCACTTATGTGATGATGGACTTTCCCCATTCACACGGTGCCTTGCCTAATCTATTTCTAATTTTTCTAATGAATCTATTTCATTGAAGGTTTACAACTTCAGTTAACAACAGTACAATCACAGGGTTGGAACATTATAAGATTATAAGTTTCATCAGTTATTGGTATTTAACATGGAAAAGTTACTCAACTTTTATCAGCTATTGTCAAACTTCTTTCAGTAATTTTGATCGGTAATCAGTGAGTTTTGACTTCTTTTGGCCACTGGCGAGCTATAAAATTTAGAATTTACAGTGGATGACCCACCGATTTCCTCATTTCATCCAGCGTCCTATCCACCAACATGTTGGTTTTATTTAATTGATGATGCAAAAATAAGTAAAATTGAGTATTAATGTATTTTGTGCACAGAAGGCCTGCTAAAAATGTTGAGTTTTAGGCAATATCAAATTGAGTGTGATTAAAAAAATTTGTCTATAAAAACCCCTGCAACCCATTCCTAAATGTATACAACATAGCTATTCGATTTACAGTACTGTATAAAGCAGTACAATCATGTGCAACCTTTATTTCAAGGCAAGTTTGAGCTATGCAAACCATCCAACACGGCTAGACTTGTTCCCTGGAATGTTGAAAGTGGTAATAAAGTGTAGCTGAGGCAGCCAAAAATCAATATTTGCTATTTTTGCTTTGTGTTTAACATCCTTGAAGCCCTGAACACTAAAAAATGCAACTATTTTGAGTTCTAATAGTTAATCAATGTGAATAAATATAGCAAAAGATTTAGATAAAATATGAAATTGCATGAAACTAGTCCATAATTATTGACAGCAATTAATACGAAATTTATATTACGCTAGCGCATTGAATACGTTACAACAACAACATGTCATAACACGCCATTTTTGGCATACAGCAAAACCGATGAAAACGGTAAAGCAGACAATTTTAGAAAAATCGGTAATAACCGTTTTGAAAAATTATAATATATGCAAAGAAAGCGGACGAAATAATGGTTACAAGGTATTGATTTCTAACAAAAAAATAGATGTAAAATCGTGTGAGCTGAATAAATAAATACCCAAGCAAGCCGACACGCCAAAAGCGGGTTACAGTTAAAACCAGGAACTACATTTTAATTGGAATATTTTTAACTCAAATTATTGAAACGTCAAATTCGCAACGTAATTAAAGCTGTATATAAAAAAAATATCCAACTTTTCTATTTTATAATTATTTCAAATATATCTATATATATATATTTTATTTTCTGTTTACCAATTAACATATGGCTGATTGCAATATAACAGGTAAAATAACAACATTTATCAATGAGGCAGGTCTAATTCATCCCTGGTGAAGGATAAAGATTCGAACCTCGTGCTGGTCGCACATAAATGCTTGGTTGAGCCAATAACACATCACATATGATAACAACTAAAAAAAGAGTTTGAAATCATTCATCCAATTCCCTATGCCTGACCTAATATAATTCACAGTTCTCCTGTATAAATTAATGGTATACAGGTAATCTACTTAAATTGTCTTTTAATGAAGTACCAAGCTATACAGACTGCCAGCATATTGACATTTTGGGGTCTCTGTATTAGTGGGTGATTTATATATATTGTCCCTTTAGGCCTAAGGGGATACAAATGTTTTGTTATACGTCAAATAAAAATAGGGAAATATAACAAGACTGACTACAGAAGTAAATTACGTCTGAAAATTTACTCTATTAAACTTCAAAATAACCATCGGTGATTGGTCCCGGCTATATCATTGTGCAGGATAGCCATCGGTGATTGGTTAAGATTTATGTCCCTTTGCAGTAGCCATCGGTCACTGGATTAGATTTATATCATTTTGCAGGATATAGCCATCGGCGATTGGTTAAGATTAATGTCATTTTGCAAGATAGCCATCGGTGATTGGTCAAGGTTTATATCATTTCGAAAATCGGTATATTTTTCGTGCAAGGCTTGTTGGCGTCTTTGAATACCGGTACATTATATTTCAAAGTTGTTTTTTTTTTTCATGCAAAGCTCGTATACATGTCTCGTAGAATACACATTTAATGATATTTATATTTTAAAATTTACGGCTTCAATACCTCTTTAAATATATTTTAATGGTTTAATAGTTAATGGTGCAGGGCTTATATACTTCTTTCAACTTTGAATATATTTTATTTCAAAGTTAATGGTGTAGGGATTATATACCTCTTTCAACTTTGAATATATTTTATTTCAAAGTTAATGGTTTAGGGATTATATACCTCTTTCAACTTTGAATATATTTTATTTCAAAGTTAATCGTGTAGGGATTATACTATACCTCTTTCAACTTTGAATATATTTTATTTCAAAGTTACAATTTTTTGTTAACACAGGGATTGATATATACTTCTTTAAATACATTTTATTTCAAAGTTGTATTTTTTTTCTGTTTTGTTTTTTTCCTGTTTTTTTTTGTTTTTTTTTCGTCTAAAGGGCTCGTATACCTCTTTGGGTAAATTTTATTTCAAAGTTATGGCGTTTTCTTTCAGGGTTTGTGTAGCTCTTTGAATAAATCTTACTTTAATAAACATTTGTTAAAGCACCCAGGGCTTGATATATACCTCTAAAAATACCCTTTATTTCAAAGTTGCGTTTTTCCCTTTTTTGTTTCACTCAACAGCTAGGCCTGGTATGTACCTATTTGGATTCATTTTATTTTTAAAATGTGTCAATTCTCTTAGGACTATAGCTAGCTCTTTGAATAGGCCTACGTTTTATTTGAACGTTTCATTTTTTAAATTTTTTTTTTCGAATAGGTTTTGTTTTAAAGCTATAGTTTTGTCATGCACGACTCGTATCAACTCTTTGCGTATGTTTTTATTCCGACGTTACTGTTTGTTTTCATTGTTGGGCGTACATACCTCTTTAACTTTACTTTTCGTCAAAGTTACTCTTTTTGTCACCACTTTATCTGAATATATCGAATACCCCTTTCAATACAAATATTTCACTAAATTAAATATCACCGTTAAAACAAAATCATTAAAAAAGCTATGGAAGCCATCCCATTTCCCTCTTATATAACGAGGTTTTCTCTCACCTAACTCAGGTATTTCATAAGTTTTTAGAATAATATGGCTTCGAACAGAAACTACATCTATATATTGAACATTATAACATTTCTCAATAACGTTTCTCGGAAAATGTAAAAGGTTTTTTTTTTTTGTATTTTTTTTTTTTTTTGTAAGTATACAGTCTTACAACCCTATTGATACATCCCCCTATTGCAGAGGTTAGAATGTGGGGAGGAAGCTTCCACATTTCTAGGGAAGGAAGAGAGGCTAAATGCGACAATCTTCTGTTTCTCCTGTTTTGTTTTGTTTTTGTAAGTATACAGTCTTACAACCCTATTGATACATCTCCCTATTGCAGAGTTTAGAATGTGGGGAGGAAGCTTCCACATTTCTAGGGAAGGAAGAGAGGCTAAATGCGACAATCTTCTGTTTCGCCTTGTCTCAGGAGATACTATTAATAAGACATTTGAAATCTTGTCTGCATAAAGTTTTATGTTTTTATATATATATATATATATTTATTTTCCATTCGTCCATTGTTTTCATTTGTATACGACTCAATGTGGCCGTGTGTATGCAATAAAGAGCTGTGAATTGTGAAAGTCTCCGGACTTTTTTAAGGTTGATGTTTTGCACGTTTCTGCCCAATTGGTAGTGTTGTGGCGCATTCACATTTCCGGAACAAAGCGGACATAAAAAAATCTCCAAAAATAATGGTAAATTTATTTGTTTTATGGCCTTTTGCCAATTTGTGCACACCTCGATAAACAGTCCGTATCCGTTACATTTGGAAGGTCTGTGCATATGCTGTGAATTATCTGTAAACACCGGCTCAAGATTATACTCGAGCAGCAAGACAAGCTCTATGTTGTTGTTGTTTCACTTAGACTTGTGTGCTCTTGCCCGATTTCAATGCAGCTTTCATTCTTCTTTTTCCTTTTTTTAAATGCCCTAAAACGACGACTCAGGAATGAATTTTGTCACTGTTACAATGTTAATATTAAGATTTAGCGGATTCAGCCATAGCCCTGTTAACAGTTAAGAGCCTGATGTTTACCTCATCTAGTCCTGAGATAACTGACAGTTGATACACTTTGTGACCATAGGTTAACTCGTGCATTAACCAACTCGTGCGAGTGAGGTCGTTCAAAATGTCGAGTCAACTCGTGCTATAAAAAAATTCTGTTATTTTGTGTATCAACAGTGGTTCAAATAAAATCATCGCAGTAGTTTATGTGCTTTCATAATACTCTCTTGGAAGATAAAATTCTAAAAGGAAATTCTACAATTCTATCTTTGAATATGAAAAACAAAATCTGTATTGCTCATCACTGGTAAGAGTCCCACAGTTGACCTTGTGTATATGAATCCCCAGCTGCAATTGCAGGAGCAAGCGGTTGGAGGGAGCTTCATGTTGCCCTGGTGCTCTCAAAGCTAAAGGGGAACAGGAAGCCGAATTGTTTGTGGTGTCTGCATTGCGTCCTGTTTTTGTCATCCTGTATTTGTCCCGTCCTGTCTTTGTTTGTTGCCAGTGGTGTCTAGGCTGGTTTCCTTCACCCATTGGGCTGGAATGTCGTCATATAAGTAGTGCTGAAACCGTTAATCGGGTACCCATGAACGGTTACAAACTTGAAGGTATTCGAATAATAAAATCGCTAACCGATTAACCGAAAATTTGACACACATCCTTAACTATGCCGGCCGTGTGCAAAGTGCAGGGTAAACTACGTGCAGAGAAATCGGCCCCTGTGTTTAACTGCTGTTATTTTTAAAACAAATGGTGAAATAAAGCTT
>JAVFBW010190419.1:0-10311 GCA_034783835.1 Mopalia ciliata
TTTCAACCTACAAAATTTTCTGAACAGGTATATGTTCTAACTAAGAAAGTGTTATTCCAAAATAACGAAAATACTGAAAATGTACACATATATTAGCATAAACATATACATAGACATGCACATATATAAACATAAATAAGTACAAAAACACACACATTCAGAATATATGCTTGTTTGCAGAAGGTTCATGGTATAGTTTTATTGATATAATCACGTTTTTCCCTACTGTAAACGTACCCAGTTAAAGGAAATCATTTTAGGGCCTCCTCCATATTTAATGGATCAGACGTATAATCAGTCAGGCCTACCTGGAAATGGTTTATATAGATTTTTTCTCCTTGTGTAAATTTACATTGTATTCAAGTAGGTGACCAGTGTTAATACATGTAGAATTATAATAAGAAAAATATTTTTAGCAACAAGTTTTCCTGTCTTAAGCAAACGTAAAAGAACTCATTTTACAAAAGGTAACTTTGCTTCCATTGGTAAAAACAAAACATTAGTTCCGGGATGCAATCTAGCCATAGTCACTTACAGTTTGCCACCAAAATACCCAATATTTCTCCAACCACTAGTGACTAGTAAAAAATTACTTACAAAATGAAAATGGAAATCTCAAGTAATTATTCAACATCAAGTTATTTTTTTTTAACTTAAGTTGCAGAATCTGGTAAAAGTTTACTTGACCCAAATTTAGTCTTATAGAAGAAATGAATGAACAAATAAATAAATTAACTAATAAAATTATACATTATTACAATACAGTTAAAATAAAGTAAATTGTTCTAGAGGCTGTACCTCGACTGTGGTAAATTTGCAATTACACCAGTGGACTTTACAGCCCCAAGGGTAACTTATAGTTCATTATTTAATTTGTTTTGTTTGATTGGGGTTTAACGTCGTACTCAAGGGTATTTCACTTATATGACGACATGCCAGCCCAATGGGTGAAGGAAACCAGATAATTTTTTTAAAGATCAGTTCAATGAGTTGTAATCCACACTGTTATGCACCCTCTTTAACTGTTTGAGTGTTCACTTTTTCCCAACTTCCCTGTACTTTCAGAATAAGCTGGCTTTTTGTCCGTGTCTATAAGCTAAGGTCCACATGGTACAGTTTGATGATATTGTTCTTTCCGAAGGGTATAAGCCTCATGTGCATTGGTTCTTCCGGTATTCTTAAGGCGAACATGTAAGTCTTGTCCGGCTGTGATCCGCGATTTCCTTGGAATGTTCCTCAAATATCGTCAATGGTAAGGGCTACAGCTATAATGGGTGGCTGTGATGAATCGTATTTTGTAACCTACAGTCTATGGCACGCTGTAAACAACATTTCTTTCATTGTATCTACAGGCTGTTCGAGGTAGGTACTAAGGACAAAGCGTAAAACTTCCATCGTATTCTCTAGCCTCGGTGTGTCTCTTAGAGGAACGCCATATAATAATATGTTATTCTTATGTTGATATATTTGGATTAATGTAAGATTTCTTGAATCTTGAATTTCGGTTTTTAGGCTCGAAACTGTCTTGTGATTTACTGAAATTATTTTGTCAGTCTACTTATAAAAATTATGCCAGACTTTTTTCCTTGTTCTTTAACTATATTTTTCAACTCAAATACACTGTTTCTCAAAATATCTATTTCATTCCTTTGGTGTTATTTTAAATCTTCCGGAAGAAAGTTCTTGTAAAGGTTTACTTTGTTCAGTTTTTATTTGATCAATTTCGCCACTTTGTCTGGGATCATCATTTTTTAAAATGATTTCTTACAATTGTGCCACAAGTTTAAGAAACTTCTTGACAGCATCACCAGCAATGTCCTTCATAGAGGTGACTGTGTAGAACTGTATCCCAACAGCCGCAAATCCACACAGTTAACCAATATGTGTTTGATGTCCAATATGCAATCACAGATTTCTAAGTTTGATGTTGATTTGTCATTATCAAGAAGGTGCTTTTTGTGATAGATTGAATGATTAGTGTTTCACACCACGTTCAGCGGTATTTCAGCTACGCTGTGCAGTGAACATGTTTATAGCTTCATTATTTTTTATCCATATTTAAAACACAACTGCAATCAGTGAACTGATGAAATGAACTAAATAGGACATATATTAGCGATAAAACCATTTCAATGTATTATATAATTCACATTGGGATATAAAAATTGTAAATATTGTGTTTAAAATTCTGTCAATTTTAATAATTTACAATGATTCATAAAAATTATATTTTATAATACATACCGATCCGTTTATGATACTTGATGACAAAATGTTTAAAATCGCCAGCAATGTGTTGCAAAGCAAGTCTGGATGTGGCTGTGCAAAATCATTTTTCTGATACAGCTCACAACGTTTGTCCTAATCGAATAGACAAGGCGAATGCTTGTCATAATCGAATAGGCAAGGCGAGGCTGGTGGTTCGATATCCACCGTAGAGGGACAAGGCTTGATTTCTACCTGAATCCCTTCCTAGGGGCCAAAGCGGTTCTCGAGATTATCTTCTGTCTGGGACACAAAGAATTTACTTGTTGACGGCTTTGGAGAACTGGGTCAACCCTGTCTATATTAATATTCATTGGCTGTTCAAACTGGAACGGTTGAACAGAATCTCTTGTGGCCTTGGAAGGGCGAACTTCCGGACCAGAGGGCTTTTTAGTCTGTAAGTCTGTTGTATTGCTTTGTTTTTTTTTTAAATATATTTTCTCTGTGCACTGTTTTTTTAATTGGGGTTGTTTTATTTGTACTAGTTTGACGTATTTTGTTCAAATGCAGAAGGGTGTTCATCACCAGTTGGCCACATAAGGGAGGCCTGTGCCAAAACAGACACGGTAACTTTCTTCGTCGCGTTGACGTAGGACTGGGATGACACTTGAACATCCGATACAGAGGCAAGGCGCTAACGTTCGTATCAGATTTAATTGCTTACATTTATCTTTCTTTACTGAAAAAATACTACAGTTTTTGGAGGAGGCCATGTGAGCCACAGTTAGCATTTTATTGTTTTGTTGCAACCGAAGTCCTCATGGCCTTCTTCAGAGCAGCGAAAGCATACCACACCACCTCTACACTGGTTCTTTCCGTGTCCGAACTATCGACACTGGAAAAGCCTTGTTGTGTTGGGGATGAAAGTACATACCCTCATCCCGTAAGGACCAATGTAGATGTGGTCCTGCACTGCAGTTAAATCAAATGTCATTAAACATTTATTATGTTCTAAAATCTTACCATCCGTTCTTGTTGTAAAAGCGCTTAATGTTAGCTATACTTTGATCATTCTTTTTACAGTTCCTGCAGTAGTTATAAGTGTCTTGTTCAACGCAAACGGTGTGGGAAAATATATTTTTTGGTTCTTACTATCAACCAAGGAAGCAGGGGCAGTATTCTGCTGGGACTGCTGATGATAAATGGACCAACCGCTCCCCTACGGGGGGCATACCACCAGAATGTCAACAGGACGCATTTTCGTAACGCCTCGGGCCAAACATGTTAGCGTATTTTCTTCTATTTTTCCATTTGAATAAATTTCCACAACTTTAGATTAGTTGTAGAATTGAAATGGTTGGGAGGGTATGCCGTAATAAGGCAAATACAATTTCACCACCCATAACCCCATCCCCCAAGGAGTACCAACAGGCACAGGTAACCAGGGGTCGATGGGCCGAAGGGATTCTCCTTCGATGCGGGACCCATTTTACGGCGTACAAATAACTTTATTGAATATAATAACCTTTAAACTGAAATAGGCTTACATTTTTAACGAAAATCGTGCCCTTTAAAAAGTGTCAAATGTAAAGTCTCGCCAATTAACCGTTTAATTAAGATCAACAAGTTTCTGCTTACACCTATTGCTTAACTTACAACTTTTGGCATATACCACAATAATTAAAAAAAGATACACAAGGAAACCAAATGATAAACGTTGCAATGCTATTTTAATACTGGCCAGCGATGAATAGGAAAAACAAATGCATAGTATTGAATACATAGTTCGTTTTTGTAAGCTAAAAGAATAGTCCAGAGACGCGTAGTAATAAGTGACCGTGACAAAGATAGCAAGTAGACCAAAAGCGAGATGACGACAACTCCCTGTCCCTGCAGCTGGCGTAGCCCCACAAGCTTGCCAAATATCTTAATGAAATACTCTAATACCACAACGACAACAGAGACAGGAATATTTGCCCGCGGTCTTCTGGATGGGTCTGCCCGGTATACCGATCAGCGACGGCCCCTAAGTCCACAGCCATCAGTATCTGGTGTACAGAAGTCGATAGGGTCGTCCTGGAACCGGAACCCTACAGGGCATTTGTGTAGCCACTCGTCATGGGCCGCCACTAGGGGGCATTTAAACATCTGTCTGCAGTCATCCGGGTCTCCTACATACAGCTCGGTCATGTCTTCGTCGTCTCTGGCCATCAGAGGTTCACACGCACGCAAACGTCTTGCTACAACAATTTCAGAAAAGCCATATACAGAAAAGTTATTAACCTATTATTGTTTTCGGACACAACCGAATTATAAACAGGTATCATTTTGCCCACATATAGTATTGTTGCACAATTATATTCAGTAATATTGCAATATTAAAAAAGGCAACATTTATTTTCGTGCGACTAACCAATTTATAGCATTCTTTCAATACTCACTGACTGATAAAACGACAAATCTGCTCGGTTATTCACTCAACGGAGCTTTGTTCAGTGTTGAAATCTTATTCTTATAAACTTGAATATCGAATGCTCCAGATATTTTCTTTGTCAGAAATATGGGATTTAAATCCGGCGAGGTAATGAAAGATAGTAGTATTTATTAGGATATAGTTACGCTGCACACATCCATGTCGTTGTTAGGTAGTAATTGATTGTTTGTTTGATCGGACTTTAACGCCGTAATTCCTTTCAATTTTTTCCTTGCCTTATTGCGGTATTATATGGAAAATAAATCACGTTAAAACCACCACCGTGGTTAGCGGACCAGCAGTGTGTGATTCACGCATATACCTCAAGGTCTAGATATGATGAGTGGTCATTGAAGAGACAAGCGTAACTTTCTGTGTACTCTTCACGAGGTCCATGTATTGCATAGATTTTGGTTCCTATTAAAACTGACGCCCAAACGTGACCCTAATTCCCACAAGTGAAGACAATAAACATTTTACAGAAAGGTGAAATAGGGGTAAAATGAACATTTTACAGTATGTTGAAATAGGGTTTGACTGATTGATTGATTGGGGTTTACCGCCACATTCTGCGTTTTTTTTCATGATGATTGTGTTTGTTTTGCCTCTGTCTCTGATGATCCCCTCACTGCCGTAAAGTGATCGATGTGGTGAGACTAGGGATGAAATAATGATTTTACAGTATGGTGAAATAAGGGTGGATTTAATGTTTTTACATTATGGTGAAAGAGGGATCAACGTCACACTTTAGTAAGTGCACACGCGAACCACAAAGCCACGGCCGCAGGCCTGCCTAGAAAGTATTAAAATACTCAAATAAAGGTCAATAAATATATTTAACTGCGTTCTTACCGTTGAGATTCTCATAATCTAGATTAGGATCATCTTCTTCAGCAGTACAGTTGAAGGAGCCGAAAACATACGTGTAGACATTGGGGTAACTACAGGTTCCGGTGTGGACGGAGAAATAAGTGGGATCAGGACATGGCGCTCTGTATGGTTTGATTTCGCTACCGTCACAAACATAACCCTGTTCACAATCACCCCTCTCTCTGAGATGGACTCCGCTTCTTATAAATCCTGATGTATCGGCTGTGCATACTATAACATTGTTGTCCATAGGGCCCAATTTAGCCTGTGATTCCACCTGCGACACAATCGCCAACACAAGGCATACCGGAACTATCAACAACTTCATGGTGAATAGCATTGAATCTCGTGGATCTTAGCTCGCTATTTATACACAATTATATGAGAAAAATGTTAACAATATCTGTAGTGACTTCATATGAAATGAACAAACCTGTATTAAGTTATTTTACATTAATCCTAAATAAATATAAATCAGACGTAATGTAAATGTCACTTGAACAATTATGTAACATGGGATAAAAATTTGTCTGCTCTTATGAAAGAAAGTATCTCAGACAATATACTGTTAAATTTACTTAACCTTTCTAAATGCCTTAATCAGTTGTTTTATTGTCAAATGTCACAATTCCATACGTATTACAACGCGATTTGATAATATAAGCTACATGTAAAAATGTGAACAGGACATTTTTAAAAGCAACCATGTTTTAAAGTAAATAATTCTTAATCTCTGCTATTATCAGCATTACGTAAGATATTTATTTAATTTAAACCTACTCTTTTTGGCAAACAAAACTTATTTAAAAAGACTGAATTGGAAATTATACTTAAAATGCACATATTTGTCATTTACGATTTTGCTAAGAAACCTCAAAACAGTCTCGTAATCGCAAGTATTTAAACCAGAGCTTAGGAGACACCGACCATCACGTCAATACCGCAAAACTAACAAACAACTTGTTTTTCTTACCTGATTACTTTACCCTCTCCACCACCTGATCATAACATCGCCATTAACTATAAGATATTTGAGCTGTTCTTTTGAGAATTGTCTTGTACTATATATTGTTGATCGCTTATAATTTTACTCACTGCAAAACAGTCTCTGCTAACAAACATGAAGTTTTCTGCGAATGGGATTATCGGATACTATACTAGACTTATCCGTGGAACTATAGGTATTGATTTTCAAAGTATATTGTTATCATTATCAGGTGCTGTCAAGCCTATAATCACCATAATATATTTTTTTCGTGCATACTTTTAAATCTCTTTTTGTCTTGGATACATCGATTTATTAGTCTGAGCTTCCTTGAACTAATGCTGCCCCCTTGGACAGAAAACTAACCAATTATTTTATCGCTTGGATGAAAAGTTAAGCATTCAAATTAAATGTGGGTGACCAAAAACAATAGGAATTTCTAGTTACAAAGAGTTAAATTTAGTTATCCCTTGAACATGTTCAAGTCATTGATAAGGTGTTGGAGATTAGTGGGATTGTCGCACGAGACGGTAGCTCCCCGCTCACTGCCATTATTACCCTGCTTAAATGTATGTTGGCCTCATACACCACACACAGAACTTGGAAAGCGTAAGAGCTTCCTTAATATACCTCTTAATTACACAATCCGGGTAGTTATGGGGTGCCCAGGGAATCTCCGAACGCAATCACCACAATATATTTTAACCGATGATTGATTGATCGATTAGTGTTTTACGTCAAATTCAGCGGGATGTCAGCTACACTGTGGCCCGAACATAATACCAATTTGACCATACATCAAAAAGATTAGTTAAAAAAACCCTAGAAAAAACGAACAGGGCAGACACACGCGTTAAAATCCTCAAATGTATCCACTGTTTTTAAATTATATTTTATGACAAACACCACTCTGCTTACGGAACAAAATGACAACATCGCCAGCAATGTTGTCCCTGTAACGCAGTAACCTGAAAAAGAAGTGTTAAACTTACGATATAATTAATGGGATACAACCTCGGTATAACTATAAACGTGTTTGTCCAATTTAATTACTTGGATTCTTTTGTCGAAATGAAAAAAAACCAAGTCTTTAAAGGAGTCACGAGGCCTTATCGCAGTGACGGCATTTAATATTATTGTCGCACTCGAAGCCAGCAGGGTTTCTCGAGAGCAGTGAAATCATACCAAATCACCTATACATTGATTCTTTCCTTGTCTGTAACTTTTGACATTGGCTTTTAGCCCCTTGTTGGGTTGAGGATGAAGGTATCTACCCTCATCCTGTATGGACCGGCGTATATGAGATCTGACACAATATAGTGGAGTCAAAAGTAATTTCGTAGGTATTTTTATTACGTTTCATATTTCTAGCTTTAAAGCGTTTTACGTTAGCTATACCTTGATCGCGGAGCTCGATGCAGTTCTCTTCTCCCGATAGATCGGAGAGATATTTACGGTTGCCTCGAATGGTCACCTAACTGCTGTTCAGAGAACTATGAGGTGTGAAGGCTAAAGGTATTTCCAAAATGTCAATGCCGATTGTCTGGTGCGTTCCACCAGAATTTAAATTAACTATTCTGTTTTTTTACCAGATACGGTTGCGAGGGGATGCCATCATGTGGAGTTAAAAGATTCATAGTCCATGTACTCTACTTCAAGGAGTACCAGGGTCTCGCAATAAGGTTTTTATCGGTGATATTCTCATATAGGAAACAAAATATTGATTTTATCTGCTGAGGGGGGGGGGGGAGGGGGGGGGGGGGTTAGATTATCCTTAAGGCATGTACACGTCACTGTGAATGACTTATGCAATACAGGCTAAATACGTGTTGCAGCTCCACTGGTATATTAAGCAGATGGTCGGAAAATTTAGCTGTGCTTTTTGATATTTTAATATCACTCAGCTTCAAAACTTTGTATGGGCATATTTTATACAGCTTATCTTTTTTCATTTGTTATTGTGAAGCAGAATATATTAACAACATTTTGTGATATACTTTTTCTTGAACATTGCTCACATTCTGTAAGGGTGCAGAATTGTGTGTTCCATGGTATTGTAATCCGCCCAACACTATGTAATATGGCGATCAACGATCTCCACACTTTACATAAACCTAAATTATACTATACAATATTTGTAGGTCTGGCTCTGCTCACTAATCTTATGTTTGCAAAAAAATACATTCAAGAATCTTTAAATGTTGTTGGCACCTCGGGTAGGTTGGTTTCAAGTGACATGTTCTCATCCAAGGCTGATACAGTCGTGTTTAAACGAAAAAGGTTTCTCCCACCAATGTATTTACATATTAACACCAACGTAATAAAAAAAACCTCCACGTTTCGTTATTACGGCGTAATATTTTACACAAAACGTACAAGGAAAGATCATTTAAGTCTCTTGTAATTTAAAGTTTTAATATACTACACGTATGTTATGAATGGCCTTTATCTATAAAAAGGCAGTACGGGTCTCTAAACTTCCGGGTAAAACTAAAAACTGGCAAGGGACATTCTGCTGAAGACGTGTTCAGGGAATCCAATTATGATGTCAATTTTATGAATGTCGACAATAAAGAGCCATTTCATGACGCTTCCGCGTTTCACGACTATTTGACAGATTTAATTTTGTCGAATTTAATACCTGTGGCACTTATGTCCCCAGTTTGCTCCCTGGATCCCTCGGATCACCCTAACGTAAATAAATCTGAAAAACCTCCGACTTATATCCGGATATACACACATGTATTCTTTTGAAAGCCGTTATTGAGTTTCATGTAGGACATTCAAATTGAACAAACTAATCTTTTCGTTTCAGTTTCTTTGCTTGATGAAGTCGAGGCTTTGTTTGCTTCGAACTTGACTTTTTGGTTATGGGTTTCGAACTATTTTGTTTCTTAAGCGTTTTCATGTAGTTACGTTCAATTTTGTTCAAATCCGTCTGATCGTCCGGAATACAAAAATATACTTATTTAAATTGTTTACGCTTGTGTTAATAAAATTACTACTGTATACATTTTCTACTGTTTATATATTTTTAAGCAATCTATACACATAAATGCTGTGTATATTTATCTTGAAATAAGTTATAATTATTGTTTAAACTACAGATGCGACCACATCAAAAGTCAAATTACCACAGAAACTACCGCGCTATTCCCCTGCTCTCCCGCGCCCTGCAGGGGTTAGTCTTAAAAGGTTCCCATGTGTAGTCAGCCGAGTCCGATTATAAGTTGGCTACTTGTAGTTTACTAATAGCCGATTTACCACTAATACAGCTTTGATATACATCCGCAAGCTGTGCTAGTTAAATTAATTGGAATTATATTTTTGTGCGTAAAGGATTGATGTAACTAAAGTAATTGTACTATTGATATTTTTTTCTATTTGGTGCTTCCCTTTATACATGTAGTGTGTTTACATGTGTATTTATAATGATTTATAAAGGGACTATTTGTTTTATTTCTAGGCCTATCTTTATCAGGTGGAGTGCTTTGTATCTTTTAGTTTTGATGGCATGGGCTGCTGCAAAACATATACATGTTAGTGTCCTGACTTGACAAGGTCACAAACACATCGTTGAATCAGAATCAATTAAAAATTAAAAGTGCATTGTATATTTGCTGTAGGCCTACCTAGCCTCCTACAGCGTTCATTTCATCTTTCTGGATCAATCAATCAATCATTATGACCATGTGTTATTTGGGTTTTATTATCGCTGGACTATGAATGTTATGAAAAAATAAAATACAGTTTACTATATGGTGTGTGTGTTATGTTA
>JAVFBW010190430.1:0-10311 GCA_034783835.1 Mopalia ciliata
GTCCTGTATTTCTGTCCGTCGTCATATAAGTGAAATACCCTTGAGTACGACGTTAAACACCAATCAAACAAACAATCACTACAACCTCATCTCATTTGATAACAGCTCAATTATTACCCTTTGACATAAGTTTAAGTATGGTTTAAATGCAGGGGATCATAGAAGTCTTGTTTAACCTTAAATAGGTAGTTAAGCTGAGACGTCATTTTAACACATCATTTAATCAAAAAAACTGAATTCAGACTCCATTTCTAATGGTAAGGCATGATAAAAAAAAAAAAAATTGGGCATTATAAAATGAAATCAATTTTTACAATAAAAAAACAAAAACAATTTCAGTAAAAAAATCAATATTTGGATGTCTCTGAACTCCTGAAAAACACAATGAAAAAAACAATTAACTGATGAAATTATTATAGGTTTTATAGATGTATTAAATTTTCTCTTATTACATTGTATATTGTTAGAGTTTCATCACGGACACCTAAGAGGAAGGCTTTTTTTGATGAGGAATCTCCAAAGCCTGTTTCTGTTCAAAAGGTCAAAATTGAATCCGTTGATGTTGTAATAGCTCCCAAACCAACTAAACGCCAATCTGTGGCACCAAAACCAAAAGCTCCTAAGCGATTGTCTGTTGATCCTCAAGTTATCAAACCCAAAGGAGAATCTTCTAAACATGTGAGGAGGTGTGAAAGGTCCGGATGTTCAGCAGCGGCTCCCATATGCTTCGTCAATGCCACGGAAAGGTATTCTAAACATTTGTATTATTTACAATTATATGATGATCACATGTTTTGTGATGTCTATGTATTATCTCTTGCTTCTGTCCTATCTTGTCTTTGTTTGTTGCCCTTATATTTTCTTGTACCCATTGGTCTGGAAATGCCATCTATGAATTATGAAAATGAAAAAACTAAGGACATAAAACCCGAATGAAACAAGCAAAATGACTATTTGCTCCACATGTATCACTTGCACATATGAAAGCAACGGACGTTTGGAGGGAGCTTCACAGTGCTCTTAGTTCCAAGTGGCAATATGAAGCTGGTGTGTTAGGACTGCTTTTAATTCTGTCCTGTCTTGTCTTTGCCAATGTTGTCAAGGGCGATTACCTACACCCATTGGGTTGCCAACCCACCAGTTTTGTCTCTTCCACCTCCACTGTAGAGCAATAGGTCCAGTAAGTGAGTAACTGCCACATTTTGGGCATGTTTACCTGAAAAAAAGGGGCATGCGGCTTAATTGGTAGTGTGTACGCTTCCTAAATTGGACCTGCTTACCTGATTTACTGTTCACAGGGTCTATTCCGCCTGCAATTGCAGGGCTGGTTTTTACGAGGTTTCCTCTCAGTTTTCCACTGTAATAAGGCTAGTTGCAGTGTAAAGTAGACAAACCGTCATATAAGTGAAACACCTTAAGTACGATGTTAAGCCTCAATCATACAAACAAACAATGTAAAACTATAAAAAAAAGTTTCTCACTTTATTCTATGAATCACACAAATGTGAGGTTGTTTTCTGATGTTTATTAGTTTCTGAAAAAAGAAAGGCGTTGCATTGTGCTTTTGGGCTGGTAACTTTGTAACTGTCAGCTGTGATGAAGCTTTCTGGAAGTAAAATTGAGTTGTAATTTGTAAATTTCACAGCAGTCTGACCATGTGACACACTGTTACAATAAAACATTGGTGTAGTTGTGACGATATAATGTGCCATCACTTACATGTACATCATATTCTAATATTCTATCGCCTCTGTTGCACATGATTGATTAATTGTATTTATTTGCATATATTCAAATAATTTTTCAGCACCATTCTTTTCATAATTTAGAGGCCCGCGGCCGTGGCTCAGTGGTACTGAGTGCGCTTCCTGAACCGAACATGCTTCGATTTACCCTTCACGGGTTTGAGTGCGCCTTTCGACCATCAGGTATATGAGGGAGTCGAATGTTGTGGCTCCGGCAATCGCAGGGGTGGTTTTTATGAGGTTTCCTCTCAGTTTTCCGTCGTAAAAAAGGCAGTGTACACTTTGAAGTGGATGGTCTGTCATCATATAAGTAAATACCCTTGAGTATGACATTAAACACCAATCAAACAAACAAACAAACATAATTTAGATTTTGTATTTTCTTGACCTGCCAATGAAAAATGGCAAATTGTTCGTATATAACAACTTTTACCATGATTATTAATACTGCTTTTGTTGTTTTTAGGTGTGCAGGTAATGGCTACACATCACGTTGGTACCATATATCCCCAGCTGAACACTTCTGTAATGAATGCTTTGAGTTTTACTACAGAAGGTAAGAGAATCTACAGAAAATTTGTTAACTTAAAACTATTACATCCTGCAGGGCTTCAAAATCACTTAATTTTTTTACTTGTCCAGGGTTGTAACAGAAATCATCACTGCTGTGTTGGATTGTATTCTGTCATCATGGTTTGCCCCCACTATTCACGACTTCACATCAATATTTTTTTTCCTTTTCGTTAACACAGAATTAAAACCTGATGAAACATTAAATGGATTTCTACATCTCATAGCTAAAAAATATTACCTTTAAATTTCAACAGGTAATCAAAAAAAAAAAAAAAATTGTTATTATTAATCAATTTTCAAACTATTTAACACTTATTGTCTCTAAGTTAAAGAGTCTGAGTACAAATTACATTTTTTATTATTCAACAAATTTAAGCTGCCTTCAGTGATACACACCAATAAGGCCGTAACATTTTATCAATTTTGATATCCTCTTTCGATCTTCCGCTCTCCAGATCTAGTTCCCTTGCCTACCTTGGTTATTCAGGGGTTTTTTAAGACACTTTTTCATCGGGAATACTCCGATGAAAAATAACGGCAAATTGAGTTTTTCTTAAGTTTGATACTCAGTTTTGTTAGAAAAAAATAAGTTTTGGCTTCTTAAGGACACTGCCAAACTATAAAATGCAGAATTTACAGTAAATAACCCACATATTTCCTCACTTCATCCAGTGTCATATCCACCAACATGTTGGTTTTATTTAATTTACGATGAAAAGTTGGTAAAATTGAGTATAGATTCATTTTGTCGGCCGCGGTGCGCTAAGAATATTGAGTTGTACGGAGTATCAAATTGAGTTTGATGGAAAATTTTTGTCTATAAAAACCCCTGGGTATATGAGCGTAATTTGTCAATCGCTGGTGTGGTATCATACAGGTTTACCCCCCTTTTTAAACCAGCCAGAGTGAGAAATGGACAATACATCATCATATAAGTGAAAAACTCTAGAGATTGATATTTTAACCAATTAAACTAACAAACAAATCGATTTTCATAAAACTTTAAAGAAAAAATAGTTGAAAGCCATAATATTTGAAGTTATTTGTTTCTATCAATGGGAATCTTGCGATTTTGGAAAAGGATGTAATTTCTTAATTCAAAGTTTTCTTAACCAAGATATCGTCATTCTGATGTTTTAATACCCATGTCGTTGATGTTTCGAGATTCCCATGTCGTTGATGTTTCGAGATTCCCATGTCGTTGATGTTTCGAGATTCCCATGTCGTTGATGTTTCGAGATTCCCATGTCATTGATGTTTCGAGATACCCATGTCGTTGATGTTTCGAGATACCCATGTCGTTGATGTTTCGAGATACCCATGTCGTTGATGTTTCGAGATACCCATGTTGTTGATGTTTCGAGATACCCATGTCGTTGATGTTTCGAGATACCCATGTCGTTGATGTTTCGAGATACCCATATCGTTGATGTTTCGAGATTCCCAGTCTTGGCAAGTCCTCATAATGTTACATGCTGTTGAGATTACACTATTAAACAAAATCCCTCAAACAATATCTTATTTTCAGTCACAAAGATGGATACCAGACTTTTTGTGAATGGAAGAGGGAATGGTCTTCAAACTCTAAGACGGAGGCCACTATGAAAGCTTACATGGCAGACAAAGTTTTGCCATTTTGGGTACAGTGCACTCTCCCTGGCTGTGGGAAATGGCGTCAACTCTCCAGGGATTTGGACCTTACCTCCAATTTCATCTCTAGATATATGTGTGGGATGAGCATTCTTGGCATAAAGGCATGTTGGAGAGTATTTTGTTAAGATGAGTTTGTAGGTAACCCATCACAACTAGAGATTGGTATCTATATTGAAACTTGTCTCTAGCAGTTTATCTTAACATGAGATGACTCATCATGTTTTGTTAATTTTCAACCCTGTTCCATTGTGACTAATTTCTAGAAATATATAAAATGAGATATATGCATTTGATGGCAATTTTGGATGCATTGCTAGATAACTGGTGGTAAAGTTCAAATAAGGAAAATGATGAAATCCATTATACCGTTTCGTCCTGTGGCTAAGGGAAGTTTATTCGAAGACTAGCGATGTTGTCTTCACTTAGCACTGGAGGATAATGAACTTTCCAGCAGTATCAAAACACCTCTTATTTTTTTGTTGTGCTAGTGTGAATTATCGTTGGATTACACAGCCATGATATAAGACTAAATGAAATACCCGTAACCATGGCTTTAATTACAAATTAATCAATACCTTTTGTGGCAATACCTGAGAGTCACAAAGAAGGCAAGGGGGGTAATTTAATCTCTTCAAGACAGTCCTCTAGTATTGTGATGCTTTTAAATGATATCACACACATTCATCCAGATGTTACCGAAAAGGCCATGAATACTGTACACTCTTTGGCCGTACAATAAATCTGCCTGACGACCCTCAGGTACATCAGTGAGTAACATTATGTGGCTTCATCAATCACGGGGTGGTTTTTAAGAGGTGTCCTTCCAGTTTTCTATCGTTATTAGGCAAGGAGCAGTGTGAAATGGACAATCCATCACCATATAAGTGAAATACCCTTGAATATGACGTTAAACACCGATCAAACAACAAACACAAGTAAAATACCGATTATTTAATCTTAAGTGTTAGACATAAAATCAAAGCCAAACAAATTAACCTGAACAAGACAGCTGACTTAGAAACAGACATTTTTTTTTATTTCTGGTATATTTTAAAATGTTTTAAGGCCTGTATTTCTTAAGAATGAATGTTGATTTATTTTCTGTTTCCATAGAATGAGAAACAATGGGAACATTGTCTGAGGCTAGAAGATGAGGTATGTTATAGCATTATCATATGAGTGAAATAACCAGGCAGGTTTTAAACCAACAAACAAACACATAAACCTGCCCTGTGAGGGAGCGGGTGGGCCATGGTCCCGCAGAATACTCCCTCGGCGTGAGAAAAGAGGTTGCTTTCTGTTGCCAAGGTGTTCCCAGAGCAAAAAGGTAACAGGAAGCAGATTTGTTTGTGATGTTCTGTATTTCTGTCCGTCGTCATATAAGTGAAATACCCTTGAGTTTGACGTTAAACACCAATCAAACAAACAAACAAACACATAAACCTGGCGTATACAATTTAAATAACTTCTAGAACAAACTGTAGTCAAATTTCATAAACGAACAAAATTGATTTCATGTTCTGACCAGTCATGCAAAAAATATCTGTCAACGACAGCCGGACACCAGACATTTTCACTTGTAACAAATTCTTTTTTAATTATGCATGATTTTTTGTCAATAATCCATATTCTTCTCCAAAATTCATATGAAATTTAGAATGCAAACTTTGTGATTGTCTAACAGAGAGCTACTCTTCTTCGAACCACCCCATCATGGAGAATACCACTGTTACCCTGTTTCTTAATGGATTCTCCTGCCGCCCCTCACCTTGGTGCAGCATTTTTCCCTGACCGGGTGGGAATGAGCCCGTCAGACCCTACAGTAAAGCAGTATGTCGATGGCAAAAAAGGTAAATCAAACAGCTTACTTATTCATGGGATTTACTCCATGCTCTTCCTGAACTGAACATGCTTCGATTTACCGTTCACGGGTTCGAGTCCGCGTTTTGACCATCAGGTATATGAGCGAGTCACATGTTGTGGCTCCGGCAATCGCAGGTTTTTTGTTTTTTTACAAGGTTTCCTCTCGGTTTTCCACCATAATAAGGCAGTGTGAAGTGGACAATCCGTCGTCATATAAGTGAAATACCCTTGAGTACGACGTTAAACACCAATGAAACCAATCAAACAAACAAACAATCATTGGGTGATTGCCCGGGACCAATTTAATTTGTTTGTAAAAATCAGTTTTTGATATTTTAACCAATCCTACAAAAATTAGCTTTTGATGTTTTAACCATTCCTGTAAAAATCGGCTTTTGATGTTTTAAACAATCCTTAAACATCAATTCTCAACATTATATAATGTCTTTTAAGGTCAATGTTGGACTACCCTGTTAACATCAAAATTTGACTTATTAAAATATCCACTAAAATTAATAACTGTATAAATTATCTTTGTAATTATAAAAAAGAATGCATGATTTCGAATCGGTTTTTGAAATTGGAGTTGCTGATTTATTTTTACAGGAAGTGGAAAAACGTTAGCATATCTTGGTCCTCTGCTGGAACTTATCCAAAGAAAGAAAAGTGTTACAAGGGGAGAGAATTCCAGACTTAACTCCCCTTTTGCTATTATTCTAGCTCCTTCTCGAGAACTGGCAGATCAAATAACGGTAAGCATGTTTGTGTAAAACATCAATAAATCAATCAGTTAATTAAGTCATTTTTAATTATATTTTATTAGGAGGCATATTGAAGTAGGAAATACATGTATGGTGGAAAGCATTGGTATGAATGACAACTTCTTACTTTATAGGACACCACAAAAGTCTTATCTATCTCATTCCAGGTATTATGAATAGTCCTGTTGTAGCTATATAATTATGTTGGCAGATTAATCCTGTCTTCATCCATGACACTAGGTTAATCTTGTCTTCATCCATCACACTCTCTGCAAATATATTTTAGACTGTTAGCAAATTGGCTGTGTTCTCTAATTTGTGATTATTCATTGCTTTTATTGTTATCAGAGTGTTGCTGTGAAGTTTCATGAATCCAGCAGAGTAGTGTGTGAAAGTTACTGTGGAAGAACACGAGTAAGTCTAACATTCCCTTAAACCTAATTTAACATTTCTCATACCTGATATAAATCACAGGTCCACAGGATTGTACTTTGTTTAATGACCATAACTTGTGAACATGGTGATACAAAGGGATCAATGACGTAGCTTATCTTAATTACTTCATTTAACAGAAGTGAAAGTTGAGCTAAACTAAAAAGCTCTCACTTATTCTAGAAGAAATCAATAATTGCAATTACACAGGGGTGTAATTCATTCAGCATTGAGGTGTAATTGGAGATTTTCTACACCTATGTACAGGGTTAAACCGAAACAAACAGATACATTTTTAACCACACAACGAATCCCCAACTAAAAAGAGATTGGTTGTAGAATCTTTTCGTAATTCTATAGAATATGCTGATAAATGTGAAAGGTTTGAAGCCATTTCAATTTCCTTTCAGACTGTGTTACAATGGCCAATTGAGAAAGAAATGGATTTACTGGTGGCTACACCTGGATTGCTGACGAGACTCCTCCATAAAGGTACAGTTAGTTTTGTTCAGTTATTGTATGCACTCTGGTTGAATGAGAGATTAACCATAAACCTTCCATAAAGGTACAGTTAGCTTTGTTCAGTTATTGTATACACTCTGGTTGAATGAGAGATTAACCATAATCCTCCATAAAGGTACAGTTAGTTTTGTTCAGTTATTGTATACACTCTGGCTGAATGAGAGATTAACCATAACCCTCCATAAAGGTACAGTTAGTTTTGTTCGGTTGTTGTATACACTCTGGCTGAATGAGAGATTAACCATAACCCTCTATAAAGGTAAGTTAGTTTTGTTCAGTTATTGTATACACTCTGGCTGAATGAGAGATTAACCATAACCCTCTATAAAGGTACAGTTAGTTTTGTTCAGTTATTGTATACAATCTGACTGAATGAGAGATTAACCATAACCCTCAATAAAGGTAAGTTAGTTTTGTTCAGTTATTGTATACACTCTTGACTGAATGAGAGATTAACCATAACCCTCTATAAAGGTATAGTTAGTTTTGTTCAGTTATTGTATACACTCTGACTGAATGAGAGATTAACCATAACCCTCCATAAAGGTAAGTTAGTTTTGTTCAGTTATTGTATACACTCTTGACTGAATGAGAGATTAACCATAACCCTCTATAAAGGTACAGTTAGTTTTGTTCAGTTATTGTATACACTCTGACTGAATGAGAGATTAACCATAACCCTCCATAAAGGTACAGTTAGTTTTGTTCAGTTATTGTATACACTCTGGCTGAATGAGAGATTAACCATAACACTGCATAAAGGTACAGTTAGTTTTGTTCAGTTATTGTATACACTCTGACTGAATGAGAGATTAACCATAACCCTCTATAAAGGTACAGTTAGTTTTGTTCAGTTATTGTATACACTCTGGCTGAATGAGAGATTAACCATAACCCTGCATAAAGGTACAGTTAGCTTTGTTCAGTTATTGTATACACTCTGACTGAATGAGAGATTAACCATACCCTCCATAAAGGTAAGTTAGTTTTGTTCAGTTATTGTATACACTCTGACTGAATGAGAGATTAACCATAACCCTCTATAAAGGTACGGTTAGCTTTGTTCAGTTATTGTATACACTCTGGCTGAATGAGAGATTAACCATAACCCTCTATAAAGGTACAGTTAGCTTTGTTCAGTTATTGTATACACTCTGGTTGAGAATTTCTCTGCATGAAGATCAAATACAGGTACATGTATTCACTCAAGGTGATACAAATTTGTTCAAATATTTGCATTTTTACCACAGGTGTACAAAAATATTTGATATTTAATTTCAAATATTCTTTTCGATGGGCTTCAGATAGTTAAAAATTGACTGCTTTATAATTTTTGAAGTTTGAAATTCTAATAATATAACTGTTCCATGTGTTTTGGTCAATATCTTATTCACCAAAGCAGAACATTTTGACCTGATTCGCTGTGTTTATAGGTCTTATACACTCACAGAGGTTGAGTCATCTTGTTCTCGATGAAATGGATACTCTATTAGATGACAGCTTTAGCAGAGATATTGTAAATATCCTTAAACAACTTGAGGTAAGGCGTGTCAACTTTACTTCACCACAGTCACATACCCTAACATTGACATTTCTTAAGACACCCATTCTAATGTAAAATTAAAGTGTAGCTATTCATTATCCAGAATTCAAAATGCTTCACATCTCGTTTGTGTTAGTGTCGATTATTGTTGGAATAGACTGCTGTCCTTTAAGAAACTCCCCTTCAGCATGGTGTAAAACACCAATCAATCATTTAAGGATACTGGTATATTTCACAATATCTATGCATAATTATTTGCGAAACATAAATAGAATGCATCCATTCGATATAACAAACCAATTGTGAAAAAACTGAATGACGGTTTTTTGGTTTTTTTTTTTTTTCATGTATGATATCTTCATGTAAAATTGAACAGTTGACTTAAATAGTGTAAAAGAAGTAGCAATTTGAAAAAGAGGTGGCCCAAATTTACTTTTTATGCAAAATATTTTTTCTGTAAGTTTTAGAACAAAATAATTTACTTGTTATTGTTCTGCAGAAAAAGAAAATTGAGAATATATCTACATGTGTAGCAAAATTCACAGTAGTTAAGAAGAAAAACAATTAAATGTAAAAACACTCTGTAGGGGGTTAGAGTATCCTTAAGCAAACAATCAGTTCAGAATTTGAACTATTATTGATCTATAAATTTTATTCATAGCCATGTTATGAAAGAAAAAGGTATAGCTACATGTATTCATTATCTAGAATTCCAACTATTATTCATGAATAGTTTATGTTGGTAGCATTGTAGTTACTGAACCTAATGAGTATATTTACAACATTAATGTGGTGCCGCACAATTTGAGAGTGGTGTCGCACAATTTGGGAGTGGTGTCCCCAAATACTTTATGCCTTACAATGTTAATAAGTTTGATAACAGAGTGGGTATCTACTCTTTTCAGTAAATCCAGAAATTAAAATTTCATATGGAAAAAAAAGCTGTTTGTTATTGTCCCAGTTTTTAAATACTGTTATAATAAAAATTATAGTACATGCCATTAAATATTTTTAGCTTTGTTTCTGTTTTTTGTTGCTCAGGTTACAGCAGGGGAGGTAAGCGGAGATAATATCTATGTTAACACAAATACACAAGTTATCCTCGTTGGAGCTACACTACCTAGAAGCCTTAAAGATATCCTCAATGATGTCCTGCCTGTAAGATTTACTTTGTAGCTAACTTAGTGTTGTTTATTGTCTACTGCTACTTTATGGGGGG
>JAVFBW010190441.1:0-10756 GCA_034783835.1 Mopalia ciliata
TGTGTCCGTCGTCATATAAGTGAAATACCCTTGAGTACGACGTTAAACACCAATCAAACAAACAAACAAACATATTAATACAGCTGTTGTCTGTAGCTCAATAAACGCAACTGCTAAACATTATTTAGAAATAATTCTTATGTAACAAAATATTACAGAAAGGTTAATAAACTGGAGCTCGTGTATTGTGCCAAATATTACTCTAGTCTATTAATTTAGCAAAATTGCAAGCCGGTTGCGTGTGATTTTTTTTTTTTATATTAATAGACTAGTGATATTTGTTGTAAACATTGGCTCGAGCTGGGTACTCCGTTTTCACATAACGCCAGATTTTTTATCTCTCCATTTGGTGTGAGTTTCTTATTGTAAACCACGTCACCTTAGGGCAGTTTATCATGGAAAGACGACAAGAATTTGTTTTACGAAGTTTCATGCAAGTGTGCCTTGGAGCGTCATCTGACGTCAGGATATCGCTATGACGTCACAAATAGAACGTCGTCATATCTTTATCACTCAATTAGTATATGGTGTATGTTACGAAATATAACCAAAGTTTCAAGAGTGGGAGTATCGACTCGTACAGTGTGGATATTAATGCATCAGTTGCTGTTTAAATAACGAAAATTCTTGATCGTAGTACCGATTTCATCTAGTTAAGAACTCCCGATTCTTAAATCATATTCATTTTCGTTAATATAAGGTTTGCCTGAATACGAAACTCTTCCAGTATACCGTCGAGATAACCCAGTGAGAATTCCATAGTTAGGGCAGTTGATTATTTTAAACAGAGTTTTATTTTATGACGTCAAAGCCGGTATAACCAAAGCGTCGTTAATAGTCGTTAGCTCATTGCCCATGTTAGTTTTTATAATACGTTGACAACCCACCCCCCAAAATGTCAATATTCGTTATTCATAATTTGTAGAATTGCATTCATGATATACCGTAGCTTTTAATATGTCTATTCGTGTATTTGAGTCGATTGTTTTTACTCTTCTAGAATGATTCATGTAGACGGCTTACGTGTGCGAATTTGACGTGTTAATAACCTGGACTGATGAAATGTATTGGGGACCGAATTATGATAATTTAGCTAACTGATTATCACGGTCATTGTTCTGACTTGTCTGTAAAGGAATTCAACGATGACGGATGGCCTATTATAAAGCTTGCCGGAGCGAGATTGATTTCTCTTCGTTATTGATGGGGGTTAGTTCTTTATTGGAGGCCCTCTATATCGCTTGCTTGGCTTCGTTAGCCCAGGATCGCTTTTTCTGGCTCACTTGTTCATAAAGCGTGTTGGATATTCGGGCATCGGTGAATGATCATTTCAACTACTCACCATCACATAAATTAATGCAGAAAAAAAGAACCGATCCCTGCAATAAATACCTTTCGAAATGGCCTCGCTAAACGAACATTCTAATTTATTTTATTTAGTGGTAATTAAGTTGGATGGAGTGGTTTGAATTAGATTATCTTATTTGTTTTTATTGCTTCTGTCTTATTTAAGACTTATTTATCTCGATCTGTCATTTTTACTCCATTAAAACAAGATGAATCAAGTTATTAGTGGCGAAAGCTGATTAATTGATTTTGGAAGCTAGATCCTCCGCATTTTTAAAGATCTCATAAAGGAGGTAGGAAAAGCCCGAGCCCCGTGGTTAGTGTCGTCATATTGTTCTACGATAAATTCATTTAGTCTTGGTAGAATGTACTCGTATCTGGCAATTCGTTTTGCTTATATCTTGGCTATGTATATTAATTTGAGTGACTCATTGGTTGGGTGAACTCAAGGATACATTGTATCTGCAATACTGTATGTTTTAGGACGTTTTAATAACATAACTGTTTTGCCAAGAATACTACAATTTCATAAATGCTTTTCCTTTGCTTACTGGGTTGAAAGTTTTCTAAATTTAGTTTTATGCCTTTCGGTACAATTACATTGGGAAATGGGTAACAACCTCACAAATATGTAATTAAGCGGTCGCACTTTGCACGTTAACTATATGTTTGGCGAGGCTAATGGCTCACGCAGTAAAGGGAGGTAATTCTGGTCGTATAATATCAGATTCCTATGGCGGTAACGTTGTGTTCCAACATATCACATACATTGTGGTAACCTTGTAGACCACCAGTTCTTGTGAAATTGCTATACTGGACCAGGGACAACTTGCTTAAGTGTCTGGTTTTATTTCATGTAATGAGATGTGGAATGATACCTACATTTTCATTTGTTGTGGAAATCCTGGAAGAAAAAACTTATAGAAAAAAAAAACGCCTTAGGTTCTCATCAGAAAGAATTGACTTTGATAAATAAGGTGGTTGAAAGGCAGTTATCCACATGTCTTTTGTGCAGAGTAGGGACGGGCTGCAGCCATAGACAGACCCGACTGAGCCACGGCGTTGCGCCTTTCTGACTCTCTTGGTTTAGTGTCTAAGCAATCTTTGACTTTCTGAACGTTGGTATAAATTTCAGTCTATCACAATGTTATGCCAAATTCCTAATATGTTATTGCTTTTAATATGTCACGCTCTGTCTGTGGTTCGCTGGTAATTTGCTCACGCCTTGGGCAGCGGGACGGAGTCACCTTTCATGCCATCTCATTCGTCTCCCCACGGTCGCGTTATGTCATTCGATGAAATATATTAAAGATTATATATGGTTAATATAGTATTTTTGTGGAAAAAAAAAAGTCGCGATATTTTTTCGTTATATGATATGTTTCGCCCTGCGATAAAAAAATCTATTTATTTACCGTCTCGTCGATTTGCGATAGCAATCACCCTTCTGAAGCAGTCCTTTGTTTTATCAATTTGTAAGAGATATTGATATGTGTTCAAGCCTCTACTGGTGTATATCCGGCCAATCCAACGGATATAATTGTCTGTGTTTTACACTAGATTAAATTGCTTGGAGTGTGAAAGCGTGTCTGAAAGACCGTCGCTAGGTAACGTAGGAAATAAATAGCTGTTTGCTTTGGATAAATTCTTTTATAAAGACGGGCTCAATATCTGCAATAATCGAGTTAATATATCCACTATGCAAGTCTATAATCTCTTCCTTTCTGATCCTATTTGATTGATTTGAAAGAGCTACTTAATTAAGTGTGGTTCGGGCTTGCATGGGTGTCCAGATACCCTGCTGTTTTCTTTAGCAATTCTAATCCTAACTTGTACAGTTTGAATGGCGTGGTACCCAGTCTACAATAACGCCCGAGCGCCTCAAACAACCCAAAGTTCATTATTGTACAATTGGTAGAAAGGATTATTTATATATAAATCATTTCAATTCGCCTCTACACACAATTCAAGCGTAGTTTTATGACGATTTACATTCTCATTCAAACTGAATTCCTATTGAGATAAAAAATATGGTAGTTAATTAGATTTTATTTCGCCCGATGACTCAAATATTGTACTACAAAACCTATGCTATTGAATGACAATTCAGCTTTCTACTAAAGTACTAAATCTGTATTTTTTTGCTTTTCAATTTAGATGCTGTTATGTCGATTATTGTCATTGGTTGTCCAACCTGCGGCATAAATCAATATATAAAGTTTACACTAAACAAATAATGTACTTCACTGAACAGTAAATATATACGCCAATCAGCACCCTGGAATATGTGGGCATTCCCTTCCAAAAGCCATCAATTCCGGCTGTTGATTATTGGATACTGACTTCCCGTTTATGCTATTTTACTTTTAGTAAAAATATACAAATTGTTCTTTTCGTGTTTCAGAGTTCATATCCTCGTGATGAGAGTAGCGACATAGATTAAATAACGTTAGATCCGTGGAAATCTTGATACGCATAGGTATACATATAAATTGTCAATGTTGAGAATTCAAATGGTAATGTTAACAGACCCATGCTAAGAGATAACAGCCTATAATGCTGATTGGATTGTCATGACACTTTATATACGTCTACAGACGAATTCGATAAATCTGGTACGACGTTGTTTTCAAATGAGCCTACCGACAACATTTCAGCTTCTATGTTTATTATACAAATGGTAAAGCCCAGTGTGTACAACGCTCTTAGCGATTTAATGTGTCATTTAGTGGTCTTTTTTTGCCACATATGCTTTTGTACTGGAATTCGTTTGCTGTTTTGTATAAATGAACTGTGCACAACACTGGTTTTAACTATGTATGCCTCATACATGTATTATGTATGAATGTAATCATTTGTATTTCTCGTCTGTTACAGGTCGCACGCACTATACTATTGGTAGCAAGTTTCACGTGGTGGTGCCAGGTCAGTCTTTAAAGAATGAAAGAACGCAGGGGTGATCAACATTGTGAATTAATCGGAAACCTGAACTAAGGAAGACGGACAAAGGTTTACAGAGAGAATTCGATAAATTTGTTCAGTTTTCTCATTTCTGTTGTCGGGGGTTGGTTAACACGTGTTAATTGGATTATACCAAGATGAAAACGCCGAAACGTCCCTTTATGATACAATACGACAGCTTTGTTGGGTGTCACTTTAGAAGTAGGCGTCAAACGTGACAATGTAGTGTGTTTTTGCTGCTACCATTTTTGGCATAACTGTTCTCCAAATACATGGGACTATACGTGTGTAATTTGCCTAATTAATGTAGCTGGTTTGGCATATACTTCAGCCCACTGTGGAATTACTATGTAATCCATTGTAGGAGAGTTTACGGTGGGCCAAGAACAAGATCATACAGCTCTCGATACGCATGACTTGTGTGTTCTTATATACGGGCCTAATGCTATAAGCACAGTTCATATTAGGATTATTTTACCAAACGGTGTATGCAGTTGACAGTTTCATAACGAATTGCATAACAGCAAGGTTCGCTAATAATCTGCCCTGTGGACGACGGGTATGTATTAGAATATATATTACTATGGAATATGAATGAGCCACATTAAGAATAAGAAATTTAGAATGCTATATTAACGCCAGAAAGCCGGCAGCCATGAGTTAGGTATGGGATTCATTAACGTCAAATACAGAGTTTATGACAACCTACAGTTTACTCCCAGTGCTTGGATTGAAGTTTCTTGGACATAATTAACAATTCCAGCTTGTGTTCTTGCTTATTCTTAGTGCTCTTCAAACAACGCGTTTTTGACAAAGAAAGGAAAGTGTCAATTGACTATTGCATTTTTTAAAATACAGTGCTCAACAGTTGAATGATGAAAAAAAGATTTCTGCTATATTTTTGTGTTCACAGCATTTAAGCATAGTCACTTTTTTCTTGGAGGAAAAATCTCAACAGTGAAAATCAACATTAAACAAGTGTCAACAATGGGCAACCGTCTTTTTCGTGTGCTGTGTTAGAGGCAACAGCAGTGGCTGTAACTAGCCAGTGATGCAGTTTAATTCTGCTAGACAAATTCTTATGGCGAATGAAACATTTACGTTTCGAAATGAGAGCGGCTCCTCGCCCTACAGTACCTGGCATAATATGTCCTCGAATATCAGTGATTTGGGGAATTCTTCGACCTTTACAAATACTTCCCAGATGCCACCAGAGGAAGGTTTGGAGGGTCAGGACGCTTACCCAATCTGGTTACAGGTCATTATCGCGATTGTGCTCATTGTGCTTACATTGGGAACAATTTTGGGGAACTCCCTCGTCTGTATAGCTGTAGGAATTGTTCGCCGGTTACGTACTCCATCTAATTTGCTCATTGTTTCTTTAGCTGTATCAGATCTTCTTGTTGGATTACTGGTGATGCCCTTTGCCCTGCCCTATGAAGTGTTAGGGGCCTGGTTATTAGGGCCCACTGTATGTGATGCATGGACCTCATTGGATGTTCTGCTCTGTACGGCCTCTATTTTAAACTTATGTATGATCAGTGTAGACAGATATTTCGTTATAACTCGTCCGTTTCAGTACGCAATGAAGCGTACCCCTAAGCGGATGGGCATCATGATAACAGTAGTCTGGGTAGCATCTGCTCTCATAAGCATCCCACCTTTTTTTGGTTGGAAATCAGATAATAAACCAAATATGTGTATAGTCAGTCAAGAACTTGGATATCAAATTTATGCAACTTTAGGTGCCTTTTATCTCCCCCTAACAGTCATGATTGTTGTGTACTACCGAATCTGGAGGGTTTCCTCGAGGATTGCCAAACAAGAAAGAAAGTCTTCGAACATTGGCAACTTGGATAAACAACGCCCTGCAGAAAACCTGCTTATTCCTAGAACTTCCAAATCCTCAAAGGGTAGTGTGGATAGTACATTTCTTCCAAACGGTACTCTCAAAAATGGCGGTAGTGAAAAGGACGACGATAATCATCACGCGCCGGAGATTTTACCAAAGAAACACAATACTGGACGAAGATTTACAATCAAACAGTTTTTGTTTAAAGGTAGTCAACAAAGTAAATCGGGTGTGTCGTCTAAAGATAGAAAAGCAACCAAAACACTGGGTGTAATCATGGGTGGCTTCACCCTCTGCTGGCTCCCGTTCTTTATCTTAGCAGTACTGCGACCTTTCTGTGAGACCGATGCTATTCCCGCCTGGCTCTCAAGCATGTTTCTGTGGCTTGGTTATGCCAACTCATTTTTGAACCCCGTGATCTACGCTCGTTTTAACAGAGAATTCCGGACACCTTTCCGAGAGATCTTGTGTTTTCGTTGTGCACGGATAAATGTTCGGTTAAATACCGAATCTTACAATGACATGTATGGAAAAGGTGTTGAACATACAATGAGAGATAGTTTGAAGCCCCCTAAAAGTACAATTGTTAGGTACGACAGCCAAGGGCAAACCATTGTCCAATTGGGCAACGGGTCGGCTAACTCGGAAGGAGAATCAAAGATCTGAGGGTTTAGTACTGAATTTTGATATTAAAATGAAAGTAAGAGTTGTGAGTATTGCTCAAGGGATACAGTTTTATAATACCTTCCCATCTAAAGCGAGCTGCTGCTCAAGGTCAAACGTTTTTTAGATATGGGGACATTCACTAAGTACATTTACATTAGGTTCGAAGTGTGTGATGTGCCAACTAAATGGGGAAATAACTTATATTTATTTTTACTGCTGAGAGTCATCGACAAACCCAAAGGCAAAAGTGCCGCTGCCTCAGACGTGTCATGGCGAGAAAGACCTAATATTAACTAGTAATGTGACGCATACTGGACTAACTCTCCCTGTAGGTAACTCCCTTGTGTGTCACACTGTGACGCGTGACATAGTAGTGGTCTAGTGACGAGTTATCCCCTATTGTGATACGCGTGATGATACATAAATATACATAATTGTGAATAAGATAACATATAATATATATTTGATTAATACAGCGGGCTCGGGCTGGTCCTGTGTTTTCACATAAGCACTAAATGTCCTTTAGAAACGTTAAAGAGTATATACTCCGCTTGTTAGAGTTATATATTAATTTATTACTATAGTAACACAATAACATCAGTTCTCTTCCCACACTTATATTAAATTATTAAATTTTGTATATAATGTACAAAAGTTTTGTTCCCAGCTCAATTGACAATTGTTTGCCACAGGCAGCTTTGTACTAATTCTAATTCGTACCGGAAATTTAACAATCACGGGTAAAACTGATGTTAGATTTGTGGTTCTTATAGACATAAATATATATATATACATATTTATTTATTTACACGTGTGTCAGAAATAACTTCCGGGAGCTTTTCAGTGACCCGTCCCTGACCTCTAATGACCCAATGATTTTGTTTGTTTGTTGTTTATGTTATTATTAATTCTGCTGAATGACTATTTTCTGTTATTATACTCGAACCTGTGTATGAAAAATTGATATTTTACGGTTTAAATTACAGAAGGATTGATTGTTGCTCAAATTTTCTCGTGAATCCAAGGGATAAACTTCTCAAATGACACTATTTTATATTAATAAATCATTAATGTCTGTCTGATTCAGAAAAATTACCCTCTCCTGTTTAACCAAAGGTAAAATAATCAACACCGACCTTTCGCTAAGCAATGCTGCTCATCGTTTTGGACAGATACAAATGTTAAAACACACACATTTAAAACCCTGAAAAAGTTGGATTCCTTCCACGTGCTACCTTTTGATTTGATTTCCAGACGGAAGTACTAACTGACGACCAATTAAAATGCTGCACATAAAGGTACAGTTCTGAATTCATGACGACAAATCACCTAATTAGCGTGCAGTTACGGCCTCATTCTTGCTGTAGATTCCGCCTTGCGAATTTTGAGAAATCCATTAGTTTATTTTCTTTTGATGTGTAAAGCTTTTCCTATCGACCATTCAAGGCGTTTCAACTTAATGTAAGTCGTTTCCCCCATTCTGTGCGTGGAGTGTAGCGGCTAGCCCACAACTAGACGGACTCGTTTCACAAAGAAATCATAGCTTACGTTAAACGTAACTGTCACGGCAACACTATTTCTTCAACACTGATCGTCATCGCAATTACGTTTTGCGTAAGCTAAGATCGCTTTGTGAAACGGACCCGGGATCGGAGTTAAGTGCGACTTGATTAGAAAATTGACAAGCACCTTAACCCTAGCCGATATAGGTCTTTTGAGTATTTTATCCCTTGAATTCAAAAACACACAGTTTAATTTCAAAGTTGAAGAAATGTTTTGTTCCAGTTAAGAAAATGTCTAGCATAATTTAAGGGTATCTGATATGAGCATGAGAAGCTGTCATTTTTAACGACATTGATCTCAAGATTCGAGCCACTTTGGTAATACTTAAGCGACAAGGTTTGTTTTCTTGTTATATATGACCTAATTCTGTTTTTGCAAATCTTTAATGAATCATTATTATTATTTATCAGTCTGTTAGAAATTGTTACCAAGCGCTTCCGGTTGAAAAACAGTTTTCAAAAGAATCGTACTTAGATTGTTAAAAATCGTACTTAGATTGTTAAAAATGTGTTCTTTCGAGTTCGAGAAAAGGGATTATGTCAAACATATTAGTTGCCCATTTGGTATTTGGGGATTTTCGATACAGTAAATGACTAGACATTCCGTTCATAGGTGAATTGTCAAAGGCGCATTTCATTGGAACAGAGGTGGCAATCAATAAGCAAACTATTAATATTAATTATCTAATTTTCATGTTTAACTCTGAGTGACATATCTCAAACATACATATAAGATAAAGTCTCGGGTTCGAATCCCGGTGAGGGCTAGCACATTTATTCAAAATATAACTCAAGATAAAGTAGTTACTAATTTTAAATTGTAATTAACCATATATAAAATACAATACACATGGACAACGCCCACAAGCAAGTATATTAAACTCAATTGGGTGACGTCCAGTTGAAATGGACGGATCCTTAGCGTCCAAGAGTAATGGCATCAAGTAGAAAAAGATCTCCTACGGTGTTAATATAAGGTCCTTGGCTTGTAAGCCTCTATAGCTCAGTCGACAGAGTGCAAGCCCCCCAAACAAAGGTTTCAGGTTCGATCCACTTGGTGTTGGTATGTTAAATTGTCTTTCAAAACATTTATAAATAAATAAATTTTGCTAAAAAATCTTGCTTTCCAGCACCCTGATCTGAACTCTAGTCTATGTCGAGAAATACTTGATATTCATATTTTTACAATTTAAGTACGGTCCTTCATCTGTCATTCTCACTTTTGAATTAGTTTTATATTACCTATATTATATTTATAAGTGTTTCCCAACAAATCGATAGTGCTATTCAGTTGTGTATGTTAGGTCAAATTTCTGTCAGGTTGATTTTGTATAGGTCAAAATTCTGTAAGTATATTAAATTTTTATGTGGAATTTTTCACCAAAGGCTAGCTTGCGTATCAGCTTCCTTTGTTTAACCTAACAGAAAATGTGTCCTTTTATAAATCCCTCGCTATTGTCTGAATTTCCGCCTGATAGAGAGATATCAAGACAGAGGAAAACGCACCTGGCACGTTTTGAAAAACCATAATGGACCTGGGTCCGAGGTTATAAAAAAAAGTTAAGCATTTTCAAGTCCGAGTCTGTGATCAAACTCTTGAGATTGTGCTCCCCTGAGCTGTGCTCCTATTCCCTGATTATGAAATGCTCTGAGCATGTACTCAGCGGAGTACAAACTTAGTGCAAATTCAACGTCTTATTCACGCTATTGTGGCGTTCTTCTGTCAATGAAGGTAAACATGCACTACGCTGGTTCGAAAGGATTTCGTTTGTCACTAATATCTAATTTTCAAAGTCGAATCGAAAAGGTTATGTTAAAACTCATTTGCAACCATTAAAAACCTAAAACAACTCTGCACTTCGGTTGAATAAGTCTTGAACACGGTCCTGACCTTGGTCAGGATTCGAGATCAGCGGAGCACAGGAAGAATTCGGATTTTTAAAATAACCTTGGTTTTCGAACACAAACTGGAGTCGACTCAGCTGAGCACGAAATATCATGTTGAGCATACTCAATGACTTTTATAACCTCGGTCCCAGATGTGTCATGTCCGTCCTCTTCATGAAAGCGGGTTTTTTTCTTCGGCGAACTGCCCTTTGTCTGTTGTTTTACCATGATCTTGTTTATATTTTGAGCTTTTGTTTTAAGTTACTACATTTTGTATGTACACTGTTATACCAATAGACTGTGATGATTTTATGTGCAAGATAACAAAATATTAACAATACTAGTTTTAATACGAGATTTTAAGTATTAGCTATATGTATTTGTTTACGGCAGCGTTATTTGAGTCCCTGACTATGTTCAAAAGAAATATTGTCCACGTCACCTATAACGATGTATACCTTTTGTTTGCGTTATCTTCTGT
>JAVFBW010190442.1:0-10311 GCA_034783835.1 Mopalia ciliata
TGCAGTTTAAAAACAATCAGGTACAGTATTGATTTATACAAGCGGTGGTTTGTTGTTGTTGTTTCGCTTGGGAACGGAAATCTCACTTTCGGTGTCATGTGACAGCATCCACCAGAACCTGCAGTAGGGAGACAGCCACGACTAGATGATGACACAACCGTGTTTTCGAACTGACGTCATTTCCGCTTTTTAAACAAACTAATTAACGGCTATACTAATTCGATTTCAAGTGCAAAGCAGATAGTTATATATATAAATATATATATATATATATGTAAAATAAAATAAAAAATAAGTTTCCGGCGAAAATCTGTGATTTTTACCTTTAAGCGTTCAAACGAAAACCTTTATGGATCGATTGGTGTTTAACGCCATTCTCAATGGTATTTCGCTTACAAGAAGCGGTGCACCCCCAAAATAAATAGCTACACATTCATAACAAGGACCTTAGTGTAGGCCTAATGTATAAAAGCAATTATGTAATTAAATAACGAAATAAAACATGGTATTAAGTAACGTTATGAAATGTGTACTTAAATAACGTTTTAAAATATGTAATATGTAACATAATAAAATGTGCAATTAAATTATGTTACAAAATATGTAATTATGTAACGATGTAAAATTGTAATTAAGTAGCGTTATAAGATATGTAGCTAACTAACATTGTAAGATATACAATTAAGTAACGTTATAAAATATGTCATACGATTACGTTGTAAAATATGTAACTAAGAAACGTTAAAAAGTATGTAGCTATTAAAGTAACGTTATAAAAATGTAATGAAGTAACGTTATAAAAAAAAGTACTTAAGTAACTTCTAAAATGTCATTGAGTAACGTAAAATATGTAACTAAGTAACGTTATAAAATACCTAACCCGTAATTTGGGTGAACAGCAACATGTGGTTATGCCAACAGAACAACGCCTGTGATCAATAGCCTCCAGTGACAAGGTTTTAGGAGAGGATCTGTCCCAGTACATGTCATCTGACGTCATATGGCTTCCAGAATCCTCTGACGTCATCCTGTTGGTTGTGTTGTCGGACGTCATTCGATTTATGTCAGTTTTCCATTTGGCAGCAGTAAATAATCCCGAAAGTGAAAACATGGAGATTTTATTGACAAGGGCCAGGAACACCAGATACAAACGCTTAGTAGCACACCTAACGATAGTCATCTACGTTGAAGAGCAATCGAAGCAGAAAATCTCAATGCAATATTGGAACAAGATCCAAAAAGTACATGAGAACAATGTTATCATCTTTCCAAAAGACTTCCACAAAATAATAACAGCATTATTGTAAAACAATTTCGCTCGAAACAATTCGATTTGACATGACATAAAATTACAGATTTCCACAAGTACACAATGCCTTAAATAACCGAATTCGAGGCAAAAAATAAGTTTCCTGCGGCTGTGCTACTTTTGAAGGCTTGGGAAAAATCAAACATGCCTCATGCATGCGTTCATCGTTTACGGTTCCTTTTCGGAATGTAGTCCTTTGCAGACACTGTACTCTTTGGAGTAGCTTTAAATAATTCCAAAGTTCTACGCTGTTGATAGATATAAGGTGTACAGAGTTTCCTGGCAGACCAGGATCGGTTCTGTCAATATGGGTTTCCAAGTCCGGACTGATTTGTAAACACAGCGGAAAGCGTCGGTTATAGGACTATTGAATTAACGTCCCTTACATAGGTGGTGTATCACAGAATAGCAAAGCATTAGGCAGATGTCTTTCACAAAATGGCTACATCAAGTATGAGTTTACACCCCGGCAACAGACGACACAAGGGCGCTGGGTTGTTAACGGTCTGTAATACAGGCTTCCTCAGACCCGAGTGAATCGAAGGTGGCGTCGGTTAGGCACGATACATAGGATGTGTTATACACTGCTTAGCCAATTTTCTCCGCCAATATATCAGAGGGAATTACCCAATTCATTGACAACAACTTGGATTTTCACTTAGCGTCCTGCAGAGAGTTTGTTTCGTCTGGCGAATCGCTCGATCGTTATGCAGTCCATACTTTCATGAGAAGCCAATAAGTTGTTCTCTGGAAACGCATGTTGGCCAGTAGTCAGGTTTAAGATAAATGCTGTCGATCTAAGATTAAAATTGGTCTACATTCTATCCAGTGCAACATAAAACAAACCCTTTGTTAACAGACGGGTCCCAAACAAAAATTGCAATAGAGAATATATCACGAACACATCGCTTGGAGCATAGCCATTATTACTTTAGAAAGAAGGCAAGTAGATGAGCGCCTTGCTTACTTAGTTTTCTTGATGAAGAGACCAGTCTGCGTCCGTGATGAGGAGGCATTGGATATACTCCTTCCCTTCAGTATAGCTTTAGATTGCTAGAACTGCGAGGGTGATATCTTTTTCTATTTTCGGCCGACTGGCTACCTTATGTCAGCACCACGAACATTACCTAAGCTCCAGCCACTCGGCGCTCGCCAGGTTCATATAATTTAACCATTATGCCCTCTTAGAAAGTTGGCATTGCGCTTATCATCAGGTTTCGCTTGTCCAGTTGGAGTTGAACAACATGGGCTGTTTCGAAAGCAAACCAGCTGGAACCATTGCCTGCGTGTCATCACATCAGAAGATCTTGTAAAGTAGTTGGAAGACAATACTTAACACACAGCCCGTGAAAACTCTGAATAGACACCGACTCTAATACCTTAGAGAAACCAAAAGCCCTTAAGGCAGACTCGGAAACCATCTCAGCTAGACCATTAAATCATAAAACCCATTTCTCTACAATCAGAAGAAAGTGGCTTGAAGGGGTTTTATGATCCACGATGAGACTAACAAGGTAACCTAAAAAATACGATTAACTTTCTTAGAAACAGGCCGAGCAGTTATCAAGAGTCGGCTTACGCTAAATAAAAAGCAATTTCGTTTCGAAGCCATCCGAACTTGCGCTTGAACTTAAAGTGCGATAAACAGCCTAATCATAAATGAGATTATCAATCAAGCTGTTTTTTAAAACCTCCCATTTTAATAACCCTCTTCGATCAATCTTACTTTCAAGAACGGCTGTACTGGTAAATAACAGAATAACTATTAAAGACTTTATGGATTTTCAACTTCTGTCTGGGTTCATGGATACGCAACGTTTCAGTGCAGGCACTACCACCGTTTTCAAGCTAAAATTGTTAAATAACGTTTTCTATGGGCTCGGGTTTTATTGAATTCTTAACCCACATATTTAAGCCCACTCGATTTTTGACAACCTGTGGACAGAACCAACACCATTATACCAAAACAAAAAAAAACAACACACGTCATTTGACAATAAAATCAGCAGAGGTGATTCATTATGTTGGACAATTAATGGGAGTTCATTCATCGATAAGAAAGGGCAGTCCGATTAGGTTTTAAACGCAGCGTCTTTATTAAGACGACCATGGAATAAGAGCCGATGCGAGCCAAGCTATTTATCATTTTTGATAGCTTCAAAGTTCAAACGAATGATTGAGTAGTGCTTAAAGCCTTGTTCAAGGGGTTTTCACTTATATGAGGACAGAGTACTAAAACACGAAATAACAATGTAGCTTTTCCATACAATGTGATTTGTTTGTTTGTTTCATTGGTGTTTAACGTCGTACTCAAGGGTATAATACTCAAGGGTATTACGGTGGAAAACCGGGAGGAAACCTCGTAAAAGCCACCATACAATGTAAAGTTCTTTTGTATTTAATAGCAATGCAAATAAATGGTTGAGCAGTACTTAAAGCCTTGCTCAAGGGAAGTTCGCTTGTATGAGGTCAGTGTATGCCAACATTTAATAACAAGCCTTGTTCAAGGTTGGTTCATTTATTAGGGCAGATTAGTAAAACACCAAATAACACTGTAGGGTTTCCATACCATGTGAAGTTCCTTTGTATTTGATGAAAATGCAAAGAAATGGTTGGTCAGTGCTTAAAGCCTTGTCAAAGGGTTGTTCACTTATACGAGGGCAGTGTATTCCGACATTTAATAACAAGCCTTGTTCATTTATTTGGGCAGAGTACTAAAAGACGAAATAACACTGTAGCTCAACCATACAATGTGACGATTTCATTTTATATCTTTGTATTTAATAGCAATGCAAATAAATGGTTGAGCAATGCTTAAAGCCTTGCTCAAGGGAAGTTCACTTATACGAGGGCAGTGTATGCCAACAGTTAATACTTATTGATTGATTGGTGTGTTATGCTTAAGGGTATTTCACTTATATGACGGCAGTGTATTCCAACAATAATTGACACTACTACAACCAAGATTGGAAGTTTTTCCCTAATGCGGGGAAGCTGAGTAAAAACAGCATTGCTACTCTTCAAACAAACTGCCCTTTAGCTAGAGGGCAGTAGAAATAGTAAACCAGTATTCATAACTGGTAAATATATACAATTGCGTATGACACGAACCTGTGTAGGAGTAAACAGTGCGTCTATTAAGTCAAGCAGGTGTATGCGGCGGAATTTCCTGTTGCCCCGCTGTTCTTGGATCTAAGGGGCAACATGAGGGGCCATTCTACAATATTATCAAGTCTACTTCCTACGTCTAGATATTGTCGGTTGGTCTGAGGCATACATCGCCCCAAATATTGGCGGGAATTAATGCGCGATAGCCTGACATAGCCTATGAGAGTTGTCCTAGTCTCGTTCACTAGAGAAACTCTCTCGAGAATACGATTGCATAAGCCGGGTCATTTTTGTTTATGACGCCTTTGTATTGTGTTATGCATTGGACTGTCATTTTTCTTGCCAGTGATGTCGTGGGTGGTTTACTCCACCCATTGGACAGGCGCTCTATCCTATGTGAATTTAGGCCTTAGCTTCATCTAACAACACAAAACTACACGGCAAAGTCCGCTTCCTTGAGCTTTGCACTTTACTTCAGGTTATTTCACTTACGATGACTGCTTACAGTTGCCGGGACACAAGAAAAAAAAACTCGTTAAAACATTTCCGGGATTTTCACAGACAAGAAAAACCCCATATACATTCCCAATCTGGGGATGGTATTTTAGACAACGTGTGATGTATTCCTCGGTATGATCAATAACGTAAACAACTTAATATATACATCAACGAAAAACAGTTCTTTTCACACAAATATGTCAGTGGATGCTTTTATCCAATTTAACATCTTACAAAAAAACGTTGGGAAAACCTGAAGAACTCTAAAACACTTTGGAATATTTTTTGCTATGGCAGCAAGTGTAGAATTAATGTCACCCAGACCCCTCTGAAAAGCTTGAAAAAATAACTTCTCACATAGCACGTATTTACAACCGAGATTTTGCAGTTTGAAAAAAAATTTAACATTATCATTGACAGCTGCGGTAAAAAATTAGACCGATATTATCCCTGAAATCGTTAGGTAATATTTCATTTTAAACAGGGATTGATTGATAAGCCTGACATTAGTCATGCTATATGAAAAACCGACGACATTTTAAGTAACATCATTTTATGAAAAATTCTTTGTTTTCAAGACAAAACAAACTATTCATGTAACTTAAATTTTTATGCAATAATTTTTTGAATAACAGATTTCGTTTTATTTTGACAACTATATTAAGTTAAAGACTTATTTTCAACAAAAAAAAATGGTATTTATCCTTTATCGATAAAAATCTTGCTGAATTTTCTTAAAGCCATTGGAAGGATGGCAAACGATTTCAAGAAAATTCAGCAAAGCATTCATCGATTGGGATAAAATCTAATATTTTTTGTTTTGTTTTGTTTTTTTGTGGATTGGTATTGGTTGAGATCAATAGTACTCCGTGTGGTTTAGCGGTTATTTGTTGTCGTGCAAAACCAAGAAGAAATCTTAACAAAACCACTCCTGTCAACCGAAATATCTATTTTACAGCTTGCATCGGAAGACGGCTTGAGACCTGTGAGTCTTACATTGATTAATTTGTTTTTTCGGGGCTTAACTCCGTACTTAAGGGTTTTTTACCTAAATAACGACCGATCGTTTATTTCTCACTCTTTTTACTTCAATGCGGTGGACAACCGGAAGGTTTGTTGGTTTAGTTTGGGTTAACGTCGTACTCAAGGGTATTTCGTTTAAATGACGGATTGTCCACTGCACACTGCACTTAGCCTTATTACGGTGGAAAACCGGGAGGAAACCTCGTACAAACCACCCCCGCGATTGCCAAAGCCACAACATGTGACTCGTTCATATACCTGATTGCAGACAGGCGGACTCGATCTGGTGAACGGTAAAACGAGACAGGTTCAGTTTAGTAAGCGCACTTGCTACCACTTTATAATGCCACGGCATTTGCCCCCAATATATAAGTAATAAAAGTCAAGCCAATTATTCTCAATGTCAACAAATTGAGCGCGGTGATGCGGACTTTGTTCAGAAAAGCCAATGAGTATTTTTGTTGATTATGTTATCACCATTTAGTCTCTAATATAGTCGACATATTCACAAATAATCACAACACAGTCACGAAGATCTGTCTGTTTATTTGATTGGGGGTTAACGTCATACTCGAGGGCAGACTGCTAGTCAGGAAGACAAGGCTGGTGAATATATGTTTAAGACCCTGCTCAAGGTAGTACAATCAAATACACGTGGTAGTACAATCAAATACACGTGGGGGGATATGAATTTATCGCCAGCCAGAACTTTAATTTTTGTCATGGCTCAAGAGCGTGCTTAATCTTAACAATAACACACTTGACCCAAAAAGACATGAACAAAAACAAACAGTTTATTTAGTAAAATAGTAATAAAAAAAGATTGCTTCGACATTAAGTAGACGTCATTTCAAATATAGCCATAAGAGAGACAAGTTGGCAAAACAAGGAAGCAATCTAAATTGCGATCAGAAGTAAATAAAAACCATAGTCTTGCAACTCAATTTACGTGATGCACTTTGCAGGATGGAGGATTCATTAACGAGAAATAAACGAAACGTTTTGGACACCGCCCAAGGTATGATAGCACTTATAAGTAGAAATCCAGAGAAGTTGTTTGTTCTGCATTGCTAGATCACAGGCTTGAACGCCATCCCAAATGATCTGATAATTGCTAAAAGGCGTTTATAGACTCCGAAATGGAATGATATACATCTATAGGCTATTATAACAAAGGTGGGTGACATATACTCGGATGTTGTTGATGGATTGATTGTTCTTTTACACCGTACTTAAGGGTATGTCACTTATATGACAGGGTATATTCCAAAAATAATTAACATTAGCACAACCAAGATGTTAACATATATACAAAGAATATATTGGAATATTAATGATCCTTAATAGCTGGCAGAATAAATATACTCTCAATATATTGCCCCTAGGCCAGGGGGCTGTACATCGTGCAGTCCTAAGTTTTCCGTGTGATATCAGTTTTGTATCAATAATGAAAATGTCCTGCATATAATGTATACCTGGTCATACCTGTATTTTACAAGATCCATTAATTATACCAAAGTATCCAGGTGTGGAAATCAAGCAGGTGCTCATTACTAATAAGCTGGTCGCCTGCGTTACTTGCGCGGTCAATTTACACTGCTCAAATGTCACACAGCATACGTAACGGTTGCTAAGCATGAAGCAAAAAGCGGTTTCGTGCCAACAACAATAGGACAATGATAAGGATGGCAATAGCATTATTGACTTGTATTTGAAATGAAAATCACAGATGTTGAAAGATTTAGTTTGTTTGGGGGTTTACGTCGTACTCAACGGTATTTCCCTTTTGGACGACGGACTGTCCACTTCCCACTGCTCCTTGCCTTATTACGGTGGAAAACTGGGAGGAAACCTCGTAAAAATCCAACCCAGCGATTAGTTGTTGAAAGACGTTTATTACAACCTAGATATGATTCATCTAAAAGACTTTTTCGTTTTATAAAACTTTATATAGTCAATAATCCAAAAAAATATTCGGAAACGGAATTAATAAATGTTTTGCTTGGGATTAAACGTCTGATCAAGGTTATACCAGATTTTGGCGTTTCAGTCGCGACGAATGGAAGACAGGATTGTTTGTTTGTTTGTTTGATTGGTGTTTAACGTCTTACTCAATGGTATTTCACTTATATGACGACGGACACAAGTACAGAACATTACAAACAAATCTGCTTTCCATTACCCTTTAGCTCTGCGAACACCAGGGCAACAGACAGCAACCTCTTTTCTCGTCTCTTACGATCGACCGAGGGAGTATTCTGCAGGGTCATGGCCCACCCTCTCCCTCACGGGGCTGGAAGACAGGACAAACGCAATACAATTACATCAAACAGTCAGTAGAATGGAATTGATTCATTCGTGTTTTACATCGTGCTGAAGAAGTTACTTATATGACAGCGGTATATCGCAATAACAATAGTCATTTATAGCACAACCAAGATGTGAAGCGTTTCCATAATGTTGGAAAGTGTTCCATAATGTTGCAAAGTAACGGTAGCATTGCTACTCTTCAAACAATCTGCTCTTCACCAGAGGCGCCTAGTCACTTCAAAGGTGGGTCTCTTATACACTATTTAATTTTGCAAAGAGATGATTTAATTTGTTTGTTTGATTGGTGTTTAACGTCGTACTCCAGGGTATTTCACTTATATGACGACGGGTTGTCCATTTCACACTGTTCACAGCCTTATTACGGCGGAAGACAGGGATTAAACCTCGTAAAAATCACCCCCGCGACTGCCGGAGCCACAACATGTGACTCGACCATATACCTGATGGTCGAAAGGCGGACTCGAACCCGTGAACGGTAATTCGAAGCATGTTCAGTGCAGGGAGCGCACTCGCCACCACTGAGCTACGGCCGCGGGCCCAGGGCAAATGGACGATGCCTTCCAATATACCTCCATTAAGAATCTGCAAAACAAATTACGTCTTTTATTTATCTAAAAAAAAATGGCCGCAGTATCGTTACTATCATAACGGTTCACGGCAGGAAACCAAGGTGTATGCCATTAGCAAGATCTGTGGATTTACTAAAACTGTGAAACATTTCAATGTTGAAACGTTTAAATTAAGTTTTTAATTAAAACAAAATTAGATTTCAGAATCTAATTAATACGCGTGTGGTTGTTTCTTTGACTTGAGGTTAAAGCCGTACTTAACGTTATTTCACTCACACGACGGCGTGCGGAAACCCACCGTCGACAACATTTGCCACAAACACGGACAGGACAGCACAATCCGGAACAGGGCTCAATATACCGACATCACACACACAGGTCGGCTTCATCTTGCCGTTTAGCTCAGCGAGCACCAGTACAAAAGGAGAGGCATTACGCAAATAAAACAGTTCTAGAATACGGTCAAATAATGGCCGCATGATGGATAATCCTGGAAACGAGAAATTGAAAGGCAAAGTCAGAGCTGTCAGAGGAAAGGCGTGTTGAAGATAGTCTGCTCGACACTGGTAGAGGCTTTAAGTTAAACGAAAATAATTGATTTTCCTACACGATCACTAACATGAACACGGAATGGCTGTATGACAAACGTCCATTCTGAGTAGTTCTCTTGTTATCCCAACGTAAACGTGGTGCTTGTGGGTGACCTCGACCCGGCAGTGTACAAAACACTTTCTCATTTCCAGTCCTGTCCACTTGTCGATAAAATCGTCGGCAGATAAACGGGGTCAGTTGGACCCGTAACGGGATATCAGTCCTACACAGGCATGTTCTGCTTATTGGTGTAATGGACGTCTACGTTACAAGATACTTCAATACATTATAGGATCGATAGATTCATTAGCGTTTAACACCATACTTACGGCTGTTTCACTTACATGCCGCCGAAATACATCTTTATTAAAAAAATACTAATGTTGCCATACAATTTGAAATATTCTGCTGGTGGCAATAAATGTATAAATATAGGCGGATGAAAACAAGCAAAACTGTCCTTTATCATGTGTTAAACAGATAAATATATCTATACAGGCACGATATTTTTTAATTTATAAATAGTATGGGCTTTCATTCATCTTATAAAGCATGAGAGAAAATCCGTATAAGCTGACCTAGTTCTGAGATGTGTAAAGGCGCAGTATCGATTGACTGTCAAATAAAACGAGATTAGTATTTCCGGCATTTCACTTAGCGGAAACAACCGAATTATTACGCCAATTGATTAAAATTTGTGCGAGAAGAGCCTTTGGGATGACGTCATCAATAACGATTTATACGTCATCAAGCTATAAAAACAAAGCTAACATCATGGGTGCCCAGTGTAAATAGCGTGTATCAAAGTAATGATTATTCAAAGACGTATCAAATTAATGATTAGCCTAAGATGTATCTAGGAAATGCTGAGACACAATAAGT
>JAVFBW010190453.1:0-10311 GCA_034783835.1 Mopalia ciliata
TTAGTACCCCCCCCCCCCCCCCTCTCTACACCCCCTATATCGCAGACTGGGTTTAATTTGATTGTGCTCATTTGCGGATAAACATGCAGTATTTATTTTTTTCAAGACAAGTGTTTAAATTAGATCTGCTACAGTACAGCTATTTCCTCAGTAGTTCAGGATTTAGTTGGTCATGGTTTCGAAAACGCCAAAAGGACTATGGGAATAGGCTAACAAAGGTTTCAAATTTCGATAACAATAAAATATTTTAATAGCTGCGCCGTCAATGTACAATGAAAAAAATATTCCTTAACATCTTATGGAAAGGTCCAGGAATATTCCTCAAACAAAGCACCAGCGCAATATTCCATAAATTTCACGGAATTTGACACGGAATTGATCACGGGGGGGGCAAGAATTATTCAAATGTTTTGGATTATCCTTATTATACAGGTTAGTAAGAATTCCTCACAAAAAACATTTGGGAATCGTTTCCATAACTCTGTAAAGGAATTTCATTACATATAGTGTAGCCTATAGTGTAGGCTATATAATGTCGGCACACAGTTTTTAATAAGGTTCATTGTTAATAAAACGTCTATTTAACAATAAATTTGAACATTCTGGAATATTTATATATGTCTTATTTATATATTCAAAACCTTGCTGTAAAAGTATAATCCAAATGCGTATCTGTTTCAAAGCAATTAATCATGTTCAAGTAACAATATGGTGTAAAACTAGAAACTTTGATTGAACGAATCCATCAACTGATTTTTGGCAAGATAAACAAGTTGAAATCAACCTCCATGAAGCAGAAGTATATATAGCTCTTCTGCCTCCAACACTTTTAAAGCTTTGGTATTAACAGTTACAGCTACAGGAAACTGAATGGGTACCAGCATAGGATTTTTCTACTCTTTGATAAAAGGGATAGTTTCTTTGATTGGGCTCTAGCGCCTTGTCCAACCTTATTTCACACACACGAAGGACATCACTCTAGAAAGACATTGTGACTGGAACGTATCAAAGAAAAAACTGGACATCTGTTATACACTTGTATCCATGCAGTAAAACCAAAGCGAAGTTTTGATGAAAAAAGCTTTTCAAATTTTAGTATAGGATACAAGAGCTCTTTTGGCGACACAAAACAATAGAAAATAATAGATTAGCAGAATCATACAGTATAACATTAAAACTGTAAATAAACGGACTTGACCTCAGATCTTTATAAAAGCTTGACGACAATGTCAGATTAGTGTTATCAGTAAACTCCGTATAGCACATTAAACGAATTGCCTTACATCGTTGAACCGCAGCTTAGGCCGGTCATACAACAACATCTATGAGTTGGTTCCACCAAACATGATTGCCATACAATGTAGTAATATTGTTCAACAAAATCTCATAGTTCATTTAAAACACACACACACCCACACACAATGGAAGCACATTTGTTCAATACCCGAATTCCATCGCTTATATCGATCAATAACGCACCTATACAAATCCTGTTCAATTTTAGTTTATATCGTTTTTTCATATCAATAACGTAATGCACCTGATTCACTCAAACAGTTGAAAGTAAAGATGGTCGCTGTGACATTCGGTATTTCGTGTAAAACTTCGCGAAATTGACCGTGTTCATGTTCATACAAACACAAAAACTGCTTAAAGGTTATCAATGCCACCCTATAACTTCAAGTTTAATTCTCGTGTTTAATAAGTGTTGATTGTCCCGATAGCTGTACTCTATGAGTGTCCGATGTATGTCCTTATTATACTTGACAGCTCACAGTCACCAGGATTAAATTCATTAATTCACCCAAGGGTAAAATAAAACTTTTGGACGAATCAGGACAACGAAGAACACATTCCTCTATCAGAAGATGTCTAAGAGTTTATAATGCTTCACGGGCACCGTTAGTCCATTTTACTTTTGTTGGGAACACATTTCCGGTCATGTCTGTCTGTAAGTTGAGTAGCCAGTTCGGTATAAATTGTCTGCACTACCCTAGTACATACCTATATGGGCAATCGCAATTCCCGTTATGTGGTTGACTCAGGAAGAATGGCTCGAACTTTCTCTTTAACAGTGGCTACAGTCTCTCCACACAAAATGTGTCCCGGAAATTACAATTTTTCATAACCCATGGAAAATGGGCTTGTCTTTGGCTTTAAATGTGAGTTACGTATAGTGATTCCGAACTGTTCCCAAGTGTCGATGAAGAAAGGGATATCACCAATGTACGAATTTGTAAACTCCTCGGTTCTCACAAGGAGGAGCTGCGAGAAACGAACAAAAAAAGCTCAAACTGGCAAGAAAGAGAATGATGCATACTCTCTGTCGGTTTTTACTATTCTAGAAATGGCCAGCAGTGTCAATGTCATGCGCCTTGGATAACAGTTTATTTCTCCACTTGTTTGGAACCGGTAGCACAATTTGACGAGTTTTCAAAGGTTGGAGATTCTTAAAACATCATCTTTCCTTACAAAATACGAATCTGTGATAGTTCTGGTTTTCGAAAGCATGATACCGCGGATTCTATCCACCGGAAGAGCTCGTTCCTGTTTTTTTGATTAATTGAGATTTACCACCAAATGACAAAATCAACTAATACAGCCACAGAGTTTGGCTCTCTTTCTTGTTCAACTATATTGAAGTAAATCACGAGAACACACTACCTAGTAATTTTGCTCGCAAATATATGCTTTTAGAAATATAAACGATCAATATTAATTCTGCTCATTCTCTGAATTCACAACAAAATTTATTACGTCGTTACTTAAAATAACGAAATTTGAAGACGGATAGTTCGTATATAGTAGCACAGTTCATTAGGTGATAATCAGTTGACTAGGCCTCATCGACATCAGTGTAAGCTTCAATTGCTCTTTCAGCGAGCAGGGGTATCTGTCTTATAGCCCATTGTCCTCTGTCCCAGTTATAAACACGAGTTAATTTCTCAAGCCTCACAAAAGCACATAGATATTATCACCATCTATGAAATGAGGCAGTTCTATTTCAACAGGCATGTCAATAGGGTTGTCACTTCGATATAAGTTGTCTACTTTTTTAATCTGTTATATGTTCAGGATGTTGGCAAAATGTTGTATGAAATCAATATTCATGCTACAAACCACCAGGGCATGTCATGAAATAGCAAATAATATAAACAACAGTGCGTCGTTGTGAAAACAGCATCCCACCGCTGCCACCAAATGGTATAAATTTGTATCCACGCAGTAAACACAAAGCGACTTTTTGATGGCATAAAACTTCGCAAATTTTACAAGCACAGAAAAGGCATATACTGCATAGTTGCTCAATACCCGAAGTTGTACCCATACAGTAAACCCAAAGCGACGTTTTGATGGAATAAAGGTTCGCACATTATAGTATAGGATAAAAAAAGTTTTGTAGGCGACACCTTGGATTCCCAAAACAACAGACACGTGTACACTAGCTAAATAAAATGTGAAAATAGCTGTTTAATCGAATCATACAGTATAGCATTAACTTGCACAGTGGCTTTACGTGGGAGCATTGATACTGCAACATCCGTGACCTGATACCTCCAAAATGCCATAGTTCTTCGGATTTACCCTACTATTTTATTAAAACAAGTGGCCCTAGACTATGGAATTTACTTCCTAGAGATCTGAAGACTATAACATCCAAATCTCTCTTTAAAACTCGCGTAAAGACACTAAATAATTTCTACAGCCTTTATTATCTTACACAAAGATGACCGGCCATGGTCAATTTATCAACTATTACTTATTTATTTTATATTATTCACCGGAATTATATAACATTGGATTCCAATAAACATCAATAATTGCTACTTTAGGAAAGTGGTCCAATGTATATATAATTATCTGTTAAATGGGATATAACAAGCCCTCTGGGGTTTTCTTCCCGCCAGTAAGTGCTTGTGACACTATTCAAAGTAATTTCTGTGTTTGTTTATTTACATGAATGTGCAATTTTTCTATGTTTATATATAGGACAAATCTGGGGAATAAATGAATTGAAAAATTGAAGTTGAAATAGTTTCATTTAACACACCCGCACACAGGAAGCACATTTGCTCACTACCCGAATTCCATCGCTGATATAGATCAATACGGACAGTATGTCGAACTGTTATGTTCATTTGTTCTTATCTCCGACATGATTATTATGTATTTTTAACCTTACTTCAGTGAAGCGGTATAATTACTATGTCTGGAATGTGATCATTGGCGTATAGAACTGTAATGTTTATTGTTTTTTTTCTCCGACCTGATTTCAGATAAACCAGCAACAATTATGTATCTTCAATTGTAATTCTCTGAATGGAATGTGATCATAGACGTAGGAACCCTATACTTTTTATGGGCAAAACTCATTTGATTATTTGAGATTCTTTTCGGGAAAAATATCACATACAAACGTAACATCAATACATAGAACTGTCACTGTGTATTATTTCTCGGCATAGATAAGTATTTACCTTTCGTATTTCATAAAATGTACCCAAAAATCTACTGATGATTAGGAAAATTTGCAGCCAGTACCGGTATCTGGAATCGCTTCAGATCTGCCGAAGCTGTATTACGACCCGTCTCCATTAACTACTGTTTTTAGCGGTAGGCTACATACCATACATACACAGAAAATAGTCTGCTCCCCACCCACCTTAAAATACAGCCTCCCAGAGGCATATGTCCCCCTTCCAAAGAAAAAAACACCACAAAAACAAAACACACGGGCGCAAAAAATGGTAATAAATTCGTGCAATCTGGAAAACATCGCAGACTAAATTCTGCTGGAAATGCCAAAGATTGCAGTCTGTAGCTCTTTAGGTGCATAAATTTGAACACGACTGTCTAAGAACAACTTTGTCAGGAACTAATCAAGTCTGTGTGAGATTAAGATTAAACTCGGCTAATGGAGGATTTTAACTGGATGTTGAAAAGTAAACCCTGACTTGGCAATCCTCCAGAAAAGGATATTCTTTTATCAGAGTCTATAAAATACAGGATTTGATAATAGCCGCCGATGAGTGAAAGTAGTTTGTTTCACTGTCATGTCACCGTGATATCACCGTGATATCCATTTGAATATACGATCTATGTTTATGTGGATTACATTATTCACACCATGAAAATAATTTACTGTTAGACTTACATTGTACTTCCAGTGTGTTAATAAACTGATTTACTAATAACGCACTAGTCCCTAAGGTATAATCGGGGAATTCCATATTGATTTGTATTCAGTTTATATGGGGACGCACCTGTCCACGTCACTATGTGTACCCAACATATGGTTAAGTCTGTATGTATTCCATTTATACAGAGAAGTTTAAGTATAGAGCCAAAGAATGGCGTTTTTTTTAGCAGTATTTGTAACACATTATCTGCGTGTTTTAAAATGTAATATTGCATCGATAAATTGACTGTGGAGGACTGTCATGAATGCAGGCCACAGCTTAATACAGCTGGGGGCAAACACATTTTCCCCGTACAGGCAATGTTGTCATATTCATTTTAACCTATTTTTACTGCCTTTCACATTGCCTGTAGCCCCCATAAAGGAAACCAAGCCTCGAGGAGGTGTCAACGTGTACAAGATCACCGAAGCGCAGAAAAACTGTCTTCTCTCGTGGGCTACCAGGCCAAACTAACAGGTATATGTGATATACTCCTGACGACTTAAGGCTGGGGTACGGTAGGTGATACTATATATACGATGTAAGTTGTAAATAAGAAACACGTGGAATCCTTCAAATTCTAATTTGTGTGTGGGTCTATTAACATTGTATTGTAGGTGTACTGGGCTCTATCCTTTGACTGGCCAAAGATAAGATTTGAGTGGGTTATTAACATAGGTTTTGACATCAATATGGTATTATTGATTAGATACACATGACTGTTTGACTACATATAGATTTCATATATATATTCATTTCTTTCTAATCACAGTAAAGATTGCTGCACATATAAACTCACTATTGTGTCACTGTCTAACACAGTGTATTTATTTAATGGGGATGTAAAAAGTCTATGGACACGCACTAGTAGGCTGTGTCATTTCAGGGCGTCTAATGTAGCTCGCCCCTGGCTAAAAAGCGACAGTTTAAGAATGGGAGTTACTGAATTTCAATACATAGTTATTGTATAGCCCAAGTATTACCAGCTACTGAGTAAATGTAACTGTAAATGAATAAGTATTTAGATAATATGCCTGTCTTCTTCCATGATTAAACCGAGTGAAGCATATTTATGTTTCATGAACTTAATATAGGCGCTCTACCATGTAGCACGATAGCCTAGCTGTCTTGTTAATGTCAGATAGCAAATAAAGTGCGTTATTAACAAAATGATAGGGGTGGTGTTTGTTTTTCAAATTTATAACGCGTGGGACATATACATTCGAGAAAAGTAAAAAAATAAATCCAAATTTATATTTTAAACAAAAATTGTTCCTGTCTAGACTTAATAAGAAAGAACAGGTCCTGACAACAAAAAAAGCTGCAGTACACGTCATCGCTCTACTTCAAATCGCATTTCAAATCAATAAATCGACTATCCAAATGAAAAAGTCACAGCACTGAAAACTCCTGTATTTAGCCGATTCCATACACTTCATAATAAGATAAAACTCTTGCACCATCTGAAGACAAGTTCGACTCATTGAATGATATAGACTATATACAAGAGTATACTATTTAAGGTAACATAATCGAAAACTTGACAGAAATATAAATTATGTAAATGTATATTGGAATGTTCATGAATTAAGTTATTAGGGGAATTTCCTTGTCTTCACTAAGAAAGTGTTTGTTTACAAATACAATTTCCCAAGACTGGACTAAGGGGCAAACAGACTGTACTGAGAAAGTTCAAAGCTAAATTTATTTTTTTAAAAGTCTGACGCCCTTTTAGAATAAAGGCAACTCTTTATTATTTAAAGGTATACAAATAAAATTAAAGATGTATCCTAGTTGTATACTAGGTATACAACTACACTCTGAGAAATAAAAAAAATATTGTTTTATATATACAAAATTAATATCTTAATATAATATTGAGTAACAAAGCTTTCCAAAAGTGTATACAGAATTTCCAACACTGAAAATTCGACTAAGGTCTTAGTAGTATAGAAAGGACAACTCGGTTAGCATTTTGTATTACAGAATAAGGAAGGGTTTAGCGTTGTTATGTAGTAAGGAATAACTACATAAATACGTGTGCGGAGTAACATTTACTCCACTCACGTATTTATGTAGTAATTCGAGGGGTGACAGTTTTGCCACCCCTCACGTGTGTGACTGTTCCTAGGTACTAAGGTGTGACTTCTTAGTACTTGTTAAGTAAGGGCTCAATGTTATTTAGTAGTTAGGTGCTAGGAGAGCAGCGCCATCTTGTTATGTACTCATCCGTATTTATGTAGTAACTCTTTACTACATGTTAACGTTACAGGTTACGTAAATATGTATTAAGGTGCTAAGATGCGGCACCTTAGTACAAGGGCTCAATGTTATTTAGTAGTAAGGAGCTGGGAGAGCATCGCCTTCAACGTGTCGAGACTGGTTCTTTAGTCCATGATCCGCCAGGGCGGTACGTTTTTTAGTAGTTGGTGCTGGGTGCTAGGAATCCCCATTCCTGGCGCGGGACCATGTGAGACACATGTTATGACGTCACAGGCTGACTGTGATGATCGTGGGCTGTGGACTCCGTTCCTGAGGAAAGGGGACGCAAGTCTTATATACTAGTACAGAGAATGGGTGTCTTGGATCGGCGGTTTAAACAAGGCTTCAAACAAGAAGGGATTTCATTTATTCTATGGCTGACCATGGCGGGGTATGGACAGTAAAATGACCGAGCCTGATGTCAAACCATGTTATGCAATGAGTTTTGACGTTGAAACAATGCGCCATGACAATACACTGTCGTGTCAAGGTGGCTCGTAGCGTCCCAAAGGAACATGACACCAAAGACAGCGCTTGAGTTATCTCCCTTCACTATTCGAGAACAGATGGCGCTAGCTATAAACAGCTAGCGCCATATGTACTCGCACGATCAAGGGGGAGATCACTGCGTCACCCGATGTCAGTCTACGTACACGCTGTACAGTGTCCCTGGCTGTCTAACTCCTTCCTGCGCAAAACTGCCACCCCTCGAATTACTACATAAATAGTGTGCGGAGTAAATTTTACTCCGCACACGTATTTATGTAGTAACTCATTACTACCTAACAACGCTAAACACTTCCTTGTTCTGTAATACAAAATGCTAACCGAGTTGCCCTTTCTATACTACTGGTCTTCAGGAAGGGCTTTATAGATATAATTAAGACAAGAACTATCTGTGTGTTAACATTTATGAAGCCAACCCGTATTTGATATGATATGATATGATATGATGTGATGTGATGTGATGTGATGTGATGTGATGTGATGTGATGTGATGGAATATTATAGTATAAACGATTTGCTTGGAAGTGACCCAGTTTTCAGGATATATATATATAATGTAATATAATTGGTCATATATCAATCACATATCACACGATACAATAAAATACATTACCATACACCATAAAACAATAAAAAAAAAAATAAAAATCAAATCAAGACAATACATTACAATACAATACACTATAATATAACATAAATCAATAGAATACAAACAAATGCATGACAATGACAATACAATACAATCAAATAAGGTTATGCATGGTTGTTATGGTTTGGGAAAAAGGAAAGCATTGTCATTTCTTTAGGTATCACTTGGATATTAAAGAATTTTTTGGACTCTGTGTTACAGAATGTCTACAGCGTTAACTGTGTTAAGGTCTTGCTGCACCCCTTGGTCGATTTTCAGAACACCTGTTATATATTTAGTCTTATTATGCAGAAAAAGTATAAATCTGAACCATGTATTTGTATATATTTTTGATATGCTTTTGATTAGATCGATCACAGTAGAGTTGTTTGTCTATCCCACCTTGGAAAGTCATAAAAATTTTTAAAAAAAATAATAAAAAAAAAATCGAGGATGAACTTCTTAAAAATGAGACACATTTTATTCAATACTAGATCGCATTGTGCTCTTTGCAATAATACATATTTTAAGTTTCTAGCATAATTAGTATTCTAGAAATACGCCATGGAAAATGTAGGGGTTTGCTTAAAACGGAAGTGCCAGATATAGGCAATTAAAGTTTTACCACTTGGATATGATCAAGGAAAAAATAACTCCTAGGCTCAAATTTTAACTGTTTGTGCTTAAAATTTCGAATAGGTTTTTTCACTAGTATAGTTTGAATACCTAAGTGATAAATAATCAATGTAAAAAAAGTGTAAAACACAACTTTCAGAAAACATTTTAAAAAATCAAGAGCTAACCTCTAACAAATGAGGCACGATTTACTAAGTGGCATTTTGCTCTATACGATGGTACAAATTTGGTACAAACGTTTTCTAGAAATACGCCATAGAAAATGTAGGGTTTTTAAAACTGAAGTGCCAGAAAAAGGCAATTAAAGCTTTTCTGCCGCTTGAATATGATCAAGGAAAAACTAAATTATAGGCTCAAATTTGAGCTGTTTGTAATTAGGATTTCGGATTATTTCTTTTACCAACATATAGTTGGAATACTCAAATTTTTCTTCAAGTGATAGAAAAAATTGGTTCATTTCGTGCCCAATTGGTCCAGGAAGACCTCAAGGTATATGTTTACTTTCAGATATGGAGCTGTGGCCAGATTGTCAGAGGTAATATCGCTGAAATCCGAGTTAAACACGTCAAGAGACCTCGGTTACATCGACTGTGGGGGAAAACAACAATATCGCCCATGTCTCAGTTATCGGAAATATACGGCCTGACGCATCACATTAAGCGCAAAATGAGGAGAAATAAATTAAAGATTCTGCGCTATTTGATCTATGTATCAGTGATCGGACTGATCTTTCTATTCTGGCCATGGCCATTGTCTTCCCGATCCCGGTCAGAGCAGGCTGGCTACGGGGAGCAGATGGCGGACTACCCGATAGACAGCGAGAAGCTGCCACCCCATCCCCGGGTAAGGAACCAGTTCTTGGGCAAACTTATGGGTAATGAGGAACAAGTCGAACCTGATGAGAAAGTACAGCGAGGTGGAGCGATCAAAGAGAAACAACAGGTCTAGTTATATATAAACTACCAAAAAACAGTAGATCTAGAAAGACAAACGACAATAAACCATTAGTTCCACTGAAGAGTTTAACATAATACACAAGTAGTGTAATTCCAAAAACGATAACTTCATTTTGACTCAATATTTCAGCATTTATTATGC
>JAVFBW010190475.1:0-10311 GCA_034783835.1 Mopalia ciliata
AGAGAGAAAAAATTGAGTGCCTACATATATATATATATATATATATATATTACTAACTGGGACAATGCTCTCACTCTACCGAATTTGTAAGTCATCGTAATATATACAAGAAGAAAATGTTACTACAGCATCGCAGTGTCAGTTTTTTGTGAATCGCCAATCTTTTGAGAGCCTATGTAAGTCAGTCCTTAAATTGTTGGCCTGTTAGTTAAAAAATCCAGGGGTCGAATAATAAAAACTATTCATATAAAAAATGCTACATTTTCTGATGTTTTAAAATATGTATTTTATAACTAATTTATATCAAAAAATTCTGAAATGGACGATATTGTGAATTTTTAAAGCTAAAGGACAAGAAAGAGTAATTGTTTGGATCTTTTTATTAATTTGTAACTACTGCTTTTAGCAATTCATGTATTTGGCTTTTATCAAGTGTTAATTTAATGATTTTAGAATCAGTTTATTTGTATTATAATCTATATTGTTTAACTAATAATACCTAACTGGCTCAAATAAATCAAAAGATATTAGAGTATATCACCGAAGAGTTAAAAAAAAAAAAAATAGTAAATACTATGCCACTTCACCAGGGGGAACACAAAAAAGGGGAACAACTCTTAATGAACACGTTCTTTCCACCAGAGTTGTCTCACAAATATAATAAAATAGATAAAACGGCGTATATTATTTGCCCAGTACTACTCTGGTGTATATGTAATAGAAAAGTATCCATCCCCAAGTTGCTGCTGTATGGTTAGCTATACATTCAATCATTTCATTGTGTTCAAATATTAGGATAATGATAATAATAATCTGCAGGGGATTTGTTGTTGTAATTCAGTTAGGACGAGAACAAAAGTTTACGGTTAGATTCTTTTACTCTGTATTTAAATGTATTTAAAAATGAAATGTGTATATAAACCGCTTACTGGTTGGAAATTACGACGTATAAAATGACGTCCGTTGTCGCAAATTCTCAGTCAATTCCATAGCGAGAAACCAGGAAACGACCCATGTTTGGAGAGTGACAGTTAAATAAAAATGAATGAAAGGGATAATCGTTTTTCCAAAACTTTTCCAAAACTCCCGAGGCAGAGGATTGACAAACTTATGGATAATAAGGATGTAGAGGGGCAGTGATGGCGGTGTGGACGAGGGGAGAGGGCTAGGGTGTACGAAATACAGGCCTACATTATTACCAATTACTATAATAGTTATAGTAGTCCTACTCTCTCTGTCCGATGGTTACCGGTACAAAAAAACAGTTCCGAAATAAAAATTTACCAGTTCTGAAACAGTTAAACTACTTCTGAAATAAAAATTGACCAGTTCTGAAAGAAAAGCAAGTAATGAAATAAAATTTAATCAATAATGCAAAAACTGACTTGTCTCTCTCAGAACTTGTAATTTTTTTATATCAAAAGTAGGTCAATACAATATTTCCAAAGTAGTAATTTTTTATTTCAAAATGTTGTAGATGTTACGTCTGGATATTTCTATAGAACCACGCTCTGCTACCAACACGTTATGAAGCGGTCTATACCCAACATCCGATCCGATTGCAGATACAAACTTAACTGGATTTGAATTGTCATACCTTAGGGTATTTTGTTAAATTACTCTTACTTTTTGGTTTGCAACAATCCTGGAAATGCGTCCGCTGTATTTTACACCCAGTAAAATGGCCCTGTCCATTTTTACACTTTGGTGAATACTTTTCCACCTCGGGGATGAGCGGTGTAGTATAGTTTTCTCTGAGGGATACATTTTTCCTCTGACGTATTTTTTTCTCTTCAGGGCAAATGTTTTCCGCAAAGTAAAAAACTGCTACACCCGTCACGAAAGCTTTCTTCACACCGAGTTCGGGCCTGGATGAATTAAGTAATACAGATCATATTATAAACATCAAGTACCATTATAACGCCATATAAGCTTTATAGCGCTGACTGAAACTTTGGGTCAAACCTGCACCTTCGCTGTCTTCCTTTAATAAGTAATGAGGCGGGGTCCTATAGGCCTACACTCGAAATACTGAAACTTACAAATGTTTAAATGTTTAATGTGATTGAAAAGGATATAATGTTAGTTACACGTGTAAGTATACTTACAAGGGAAACTACTTTAAACAGAGAATTGGATTGATCTGAAACTGTATGTTACAAAATTGATGACAACTCGGCCTGTATCGTACGCGACCGTTTTAATCAAATAAATACAAGCAACAGTTAGCGACAAAGATTGCCAAGGCATGGATAAGAAGAATCACAGACGCTGGTTCACCCAATGTTTAAGTGAATTACGCTCAAAGCAGTCGTCGACTTTGTTTGTTGGGTTCTAAACGAATTGACTAACTTTCTGCCTCCACTCGAGAGATACCATAATGATATTAGCCAATGATCCGTGCATAAATAAATAATAGGCGATAATACACAATGTAATTGTAATCTATCCTAAGTTGTAAAAATATAAGTATATAACATAATTGTCCAATGTATTTCATGTGAATAAAAGGCTCCACCCTTTGCAAACATGAATCCACTTTTTCCTGAATTTTTAACTTGTTGACCCACATATAAACTGCTTACATATAGAACAGAGTAATAACAGTGGATGTGGCAGTCTTATATAAAGATAAGTGATCTAGATCCTGCTAGACTTCTGAACTAAACAGGTTAATTATAGGGAGTAGTGTCTTTGATGCCTATTAAACTCATAAGCCCGCTATAAGGATCAAAATGCATAAGACATGCCTTTCACATTTCTATCTCTTCTGCAAACCTCGTGGTACGAAGCAGAAAATACATTGTACTGTTGTAGACACAATCAAGCGATGAGAAACTCTAGGTAACTTAGGTTTTTGTCATCTATGAACACACGACAGGAAATATGGAGATACTTGGTACGGCGATCTTGCTTTCTTTTTTTGCCCCAGAGGATGATGGAACTTTGGAGAACAAATTGTAATTTTCGATATCAAAGTAAAATATTAGACGATAAGCATTTGTTTAATTCTTTTCATTGGTTCGATACTATTTAACTGTGGGTGATATGCCTATATATTTCAAATTCGTTTTTACAAAATTAGATATAAATCTACTTTTTACATCAGTGAAAATCTTTTGAAATATTTAAAAAACAAAAACAAAACAAGTTCGCATCTGTTAAACAGAATTCAACATTTTGTAGAATAGAAGTGATCTAACTATGATGTTATTAGCTTATTAACAGTGACAAGCACGAACTTGTTCTTTGTGGTATTTGAAAGGAAAAGATCGTGAGGTTTGACTGTGGTACTCCTGTTCAAGAGGTGGGGAGGAGTATAGAGAGGGTAGTTGGGGTTGTATTTGCTATAACGTAACAATTCAGGAAATGCGCGTTATATGTGACCAGGGGCTCGTTTTACAGAGCGATCTTAGTTTGCGTTGAATGTAACTGTCATAGCAACACTATGTCTTCAACACTGATCGTCATGGCAAGTACGTTTTGCGTAAGCTAAGATCGTTTTGTGAAACGGGCCCAAGGGCCTTAAGGTATTCCCTTATCGGTTTTAAATTTGATTGGAAGTTACTGAATTACAAAGGCAATACTATAAACTATCTGTAAAATAAATCCCGTAATTTTCGACGCTTAGAACTTGTTTTATTCACTTACAAACTTGCGACTTTTCATACAAGTTATTTGAGCTGTGACGTAGTCAGGGGAAACTCCATTCTGAAAAATCTGTGGCGGATAATGACGACTCCGTGGCGGATCATGGCGACTCCATACCGGGGATACACGAAGAATTGTTAGATAAAGAGAAATAACAAAATGGCGGTCAGGTTTCTATAGATACCATGTCACTAGGTGAGTTCCCCTGGTGACGTCACTCGAGAATTATGCAGCTAACTGTAAATAAAAGTCAGATGTTCGAATCCCATTCCTCCCAATGTACGCAAAATGTTTTAATGGAACATGTTGCAAACATTCAATGAATATCGGACTATATTTATGCGTTTTCTAGGTATCAACCATCAAAGAACAAGCCTGATTGAAGGCAACAAGAGTGTTACAATTCATGACAGACTTTGATTAAAATGGAAATGGCATCGGAGCTATTATTAAAGAAGACTTGTGTTGAAAGATAAATCAGATAGCAAAGAGTGTCGCCTTATACTATGCACTGGATAAACACCTTGGCAGGCGACTGTATAGCTCAGAGTAGGCATCTGTTGAGCTGTTTAAACCATGCAGCATATACAAGCTGTGTATATATTCTAACAAACCACGTATGTGTAACACAGTATTTCTACACATGATAAACACACTAATAAGCAGGTAACAGCTTGCTTGAATGACCTGGCTCTTAAATATCAAATAACCTTCTAAAGCCTATGAATAAAATCATCCCAAAAAGTGTCCTTTGACATTTTAAATACGAAACTGAATTCCTGTGATACTCCGCGGAACATTAACTTGTTTAAGTGGTATTTAGAAGATGTGAATATGTTCTACGGAATGAAGGATTTGTATAGTTCAGAACTATCTTGAGAAAAGTCCAAGTCATTTATTAGTATTTAGTGAGAAGCTTACTTTCAAATTTCTACTGAAGACAGATATTTTGTTCTGTCTCCCATGAAATAAAGTGGGGTGTAGGACTCTAGGGAGGGAGGCGCGGAGCGTCAGTGCTGCGACCACCCAATCCAGAATATAGCCACGAATTAATTCTATAACAATATTCTTTACTCGCATGGACGGAGCACAATCATTTTTAGCAAAGATTCTCAACTTCCTGGAAACCTTCCTTTGATAGTCAATCTCATTTATTTTAAAAAATAAACCAATGTCAACAAGACCCGATTGCTAGTCTCGTTTGCTTTATGTTGTTCATGCTTGCACTTGGGTAACTCGGTAAAGCACTGTTTTGAAAGCTTATACTTATTGCTCCAATAACCAGTTCAGTCTGTATGGAAAACAAATAAAGAAGGCAGTCAAGTAAAAACCAGCATGCCCTTACCATATTGTGTTACCCACGAGAAATAACCAGGAAAATATTCTCTGACAGCGTTATCAGATTTCTTCTCTTCAACTGCATAAAGTCACGTAATAATTTTTTAGATTTCTAAAAAGTTATATCTCTTGGTTCGAGCAATTGTTTGCACGGTTAAACCAAGCCCACATATATACCTATATGGGTTTTAGGCGAACAAGCAGACAACAAAAGGCTGTTTGTTAATTTACCTGAGTTTATGAACTGAATATGAAGTGTTAGTAAAGGGTTCAGTTGGTAGGAATTACACATTGTGAATTCGCCGGCTGTGTAAAACATGTTAGAAACATGTTAGAAGCATATAACTTCTATTCAGAAACGCGTATGGGAAAGTTGACAGGGGAACGAAATTACCAATGCTTGTCTTAGACATTGCCTTTCAATTGAACTTTTCTGTGACATTAATCAACATCTTGTGGATTACTTTCCATCATCTGGAAGTATCGGTTTGAAGAAAAGGATGAAATTTAACATATTTATTATATTATTATTTACATCATGTACTGGGCGAATATCTGGATTTTTACTGATGGACGGTCAAGACAGCACAGGTCTGTTCATAACTTCTCAGTTTTCCGTCTCATGGATACTGTTAGGTTTTTTGTTGAATTTTTCTCCTGTAACTGTAAATATAATGTAATAAAGTTATAACTAGTAAATTTGACCATATAATCAACAAATAACCATATACTTTTTTAACCCCAGATATAGGACAGGCGTCAGTATCTATATTGAAATCAAAAGGTAGGCATAGACGATCCTGGACATCAAGAACAACACCAAGTACAACAACAACATTCGTCCCAACCGTCATCGATGCCGAAATACACTTCGAAGGCAACAAACTTCGTCTCATTCTTGACCGAGTCCAGCATTTGGAAACACCTAATAAAATATTTGCGAACAAAAATGGAAGATTAAAGGAATCTGTGATACGTCGTCCTGTGGTAAGACCTATTCTTTCTGAGAAGACAATAATTAAAGGCTAACCAAAGGGATTTTTACAAAATAAAATTTATTTAAATTTTAAAAATTAGTTTGCCAATCAATTTTAATGACAGATGTTTTTTAATATTTCACTTATTACATTGTATTTTTTGCTTGTTTATACATTTTGACAGTTTTCCCGCTGTTAAGTTAATCATTAGCCATAAACACCCAACGCTTTAAGAAATCTCTATTCTCTGTCGAAACAACGATTTCACAGGAGAGTAGGGGATAGCAAAATAGCAAAATAAATGTCATGTAATCTTCAATAATTTTTGTTACACTTCATCGAAATAAATGATATGACGTTATGTTTTGTGTCATGTCATGTCAGTAATGTCGAATGTTGTTTACAGTCGGAATAACATACAGAGGCTTAAATATACACTCATTGGGAAATTTCGCTTGTTCCAGCTGGACGTAAAATAATTCATAATTAGTAATTTCATTGGCAATAAACTGCTACTCTCCGCCATCGTTGACTCGCATTTTCTGAGGGTTGCCTCTTATATAACTTTATTCCAGGGATTTTACCTGTACCAAGATGTCAACAATAGCGCCTCTCTTATCGTTCATCAAAACCTTTCTAAAACGGAAGAGATGTTGACATATTCCACGGCCATGGTGAGTGTTGAATGATCAAGTGTTAGTAAAATATGTTTTTTACAACACACAAATAGGGTTGGGGGATTAGAATGCTATGATTTTGTGATTGACGGCTCGACGGAGGAGTTAATAGTGTAATATAAACTTGCCCGCCAAGTTCTCTCCGACAAAAATGAGAGTTTCCGAGTACCATGTGTTTCACTAGACAATTCTTAAGGCAAACAGCTGTGTCGAATTCAATTTGACAAAAAAAGACGATGATGCTCTGCAAAATTGAAAACCTAATGACCACTTTAGGCATATCTTACTTCACACTACATCGGGTTATTTCCTTTTGTAGGCTAATAACCAATTAATCCTCTAGACAACTTTATATCTAGACATAATCTTCAATTCTGATAAAATTATGTTGAATGAGTAACACATTGCAACAAAACATTTTATTATGGCCGTTTGTAGGAGGGTTATTTCCGCTTTAACGACAGCATGTACTACATAGCCCCTATCATCGATGAATCTAGTGGTAAAGGCCAAGGTCATTTTGTTACGAAGCTGAGCCAAACCGTGACCTTTGACCCTGATGTCTCGTCCAGTAAGTTAACTCAACCCATCATATGACAAGCATACCCGAACTACAATTAGAAAAGCAACACCGCAAGAATTGGTTTTTTTTTGTTCTTTTCAATGTAATGTTTTCTGGCACTTAGTGAAGGATTGTCAACGAAGCACAAATTTAATCCATATTTATTAACAATATTCTGTTTCAAATTACAAGTAAAGCGTGAGCAAGAATCGTTGCTACCCGGAAATGAGCAAATCAATAATTAATTAATTGGATTAACCAACTAGTTTAACAAGCTGTCAATTAATTTCCTTGTATTCAGGTTTTCACAGAGCCAAGTTCTTGACGAAACATAGAAGCAAAAGGGAAGTCACCTCCATCCATTATGAGGTGGAGTTAATGATCGTTGCGGATTTTTCCATGTATCAATTGTGAGTTTGTTTTTTGTTTTTTTTTGTCATGGATCTTGTGTAGAGAAAAAACGTTAAATGTGACAATATATTTCTTTGTGAAGTTAAAATAGAATTTTGAAACTTGATCGTCTTGTCCTTTTCAGTACCATTGCAACTGCATTCTGAATTTCTGATTTGCTTTTATTATACTAGACGTAAGTTTATTCAAGTGGAAGGTTCGATCGTATATTACTAAGATGGAGCAAGTTGGATGGCACGCATTTATTGTTTTGAATCGAAAGGTCTTTGCTTATAAGTTGGCTTACCTTTTTTTTTACATGATTGTTAAAGATATTCTTTTGAAAACATGTACATTGAAACATTAATTAATATTATAAATTTTAAGAAATGATTGCCTTAACATTTTAGATTTGAGTCTTATAATTGAAATAAATGTTGATCTGATCAAATAAGATTGGAGTTTAATAAAATCCCAAAAATGTACTTTCAAACATGCTAGAGTGACATTAAAAATAGTAACCATAAATATATGGTTGATCAGGCATGTTAGAGTCCAATTAAGGAATTTAAATAGATGTACATTATGACATGTCTTATTCACTAATTGAAATAAATGTGCACCTAAACATGTAACATATGAGCTTATAGATTTATATGCAGTTTATAAATTAAAGCACAATTATATATACACATGTTTGTAGGTCAACGATGCAATAGTATTTAATTAAATGAACAGCTATGTCTTCAGCGCACCCCGAATAATTGACTTCAAAGTTATTTTTCTGTACAATGGAGTATTATCCAATCACATTCGTAAACAACACGAGTTCCACAGGGATCAATCCTAGGTCCAATCCCTTTTTACGTTATAGGCCCATTTGGCAAAAATGACTGGTGTTAGCTTATTTATTTGGCTTCATCCTGTTTGTAGATGACACTAGTGTCATTTACGTTAGTAACAGTCTTTACTAGCCTGTTACAACTGTCTCTCTAGAACTGAAAAAAGTCTTTACCTGGAAATCGACAAATAGACTATTCTTCAATAAAAAAAGGACAAAACGCATGTCAATCTGTAAAAATCCCATCGAATTAGCAGCCTTCATTATTTGTTCGTCTAAGGCAAAGAAGTGGAACGACAATCTCCGTTCAAGGTTTTGGGTTTCTACTCCAACTTGGACTTCCCCCGAGCATATATATATCGTAAATAGAAAGTTATCATTAAATGTTGGGGTTCAGAACCAAATAAAAACATGTGTAAAAAAAAAGTTGCTTATCGTGTACTAAAAGGTTATCTGTCCTGTAAGCATTTGTTCGCTTCACAAATGAAAGCATTGTCTGGTCTGATGTCCACCGCGCCCTAGGTGCCATCCTTGCCATTTTAAAATTGTTAATTTACTTTATTGTTAAAATAACTAAAACGATATAAACTGTTTTTCATTCTAAAGCTCAACATGATTATACTGACATGATCACCAAACACTGGGTTTTCCACTATGTAGTATTATTACTTAATCTATTCTATAAACTGTTGGTGAAATCAAATAAACAAATAAAACAAACTTACAACTAAACATTTTGCACTGGATATATTTATATTTAATAAATGTAAATTTAATATCTAAATTTGTTCAACTAAAGCTAGTGTATTCTAATGAATGGAAAACTTAACATGTTGGACTGAATTTATTTAAATTTTAATTAAAATAAATGTTTAATGAAACGTATGGGGCTATAAAGTTATTATAATTTAATGAATGTACAGCAAAACACATGAGGCTAATATTATTTTAATTAAACGAAATGTACAACTAAACATGTAGGAATAAAGTTTTTTTAATTAGGGAAATGTACAGCAAAACAATCCGAATTAAAGTTTTTATCTTATGTACTTCTAGGGGATAAAACTAATTTAATGTACATGAATGAATGCCCAACCTGATGGTTTACAGTTTTCTAAATTTAAATATATTAAATTTTTAATTAAATTAAACTGAACATGTAGGGCTAGAGTTATTTTAATTTAAATAAATGTTCATCTAAACACATGGGACTAAAGTCATTTCAATATAAAGAAATGAATAACTAAAAATGTGGGACTGAAGTAATTTTAAGGTCTTGCTGGACCCCTTGGTCGATTTTCAGAACATCCGTTGTATTAAGTCTCTTATACAGAAGAATATAAATCCGTACCATATAAATGTATATATTTTTGAAAAGCTTGAATACTAAGGATTCAACATATGCTAATGTGGTGAATAAGTTCTAAAAATATTGCAAAATGAGTAAATGTCAATAGAAAAAAATAGACTGAATTTTTCGTGGTTTATTTCTCGAAGTGCAATAACAATAAAACTCAATAAATTAGTTGACCGAGTAAACAGCCTTCAACAAATACCATTGCTTCATTTTGTGAAATTTTGATTACCATGATCCCAATGGATTTTTATGTCTATCCCACCTTGGGAAGTCTTATTATAGTGTAAAATACAACGTTCGGAAAACATTGTAAAAAATCGAGGACGAACTTCTAAAAAATGAGGCACAGTGTACAACATGTTATTGTGCTCTTTTAACAATGGTGCAAATGGTACAAGTTTCTAACTGAGTTGTTTTCTAGAAATGTGCCTTGGAAAAAGTCAAGTCTGCTTAAAACTGAAGTGCCAGAAATAGCCAATTAAAATTTTGCAACTTGAATATATGATCATGGGAAAACT
>JAVFBW010190486.1:0-10310 GCA_034783835.1 Mopalia ciliata
GGGAGGGGTCATTTTTACAAGTTTTCCTCCTAGTTTTCCACCTTAATTAGGCAAGTAGCAGTGTGTAGTGGACACCCCATCATCATATATGTGAAATACCCATCAGAATGAAATTAAACACCAATTAAATAAACAAACAAATTTGATACAAGTGTGCAATCGTTTTTGTTTGTGGTTCCTCGAAAAGTGGTCAGTCATGGATTGGGGTGGCTCATGGAGAAATGAGTGCAATAACATTAAGTGCACTTCAGTCAATAGCAGGATTGTTGCTTGACCAAATGTCCAGGGTAAAATCTTACAAACACATATAAACAACCGTTCACAGAGTGTTTACATTACTATATGTTTGTTTTTTTATGTCCACAGATTCATTATCAGTAGAGAACATTTATTGTACCTTGAGGAGAGCTAGGATAGATAACATGAAGGAGTACATGGAAAAGAAACAGGACAGGTTATCAGGAAAGGGCCAAAACAAGAACACTGATAGATCCCCTGCTAAAAAACTCAAAGTTAATTGAATCCATCACAGTGGAGTTTTCAGATTGTTTTAATTGTCTTCATGAAAACGAAATGGTGTACAGCTTTCAGTGATGTAATGATAGGTGACATTTCAAGGTGTTCCATCAGTCCAGCAAGTAATCTAGATGAGGAACTGGTCAGTAAGGTCAGCAGTGCTCAATCTTCCGGGTTGTCTGACTGATGCCCAACCAATATACAGTATACTTGGCAATGATGCTGGAGAATTGATGGCAGGGAACAGTTAGTAAAGGAAAAGAAAAAATGACTGCTCTCAGATCTTTAATGATTATGAAGGCATGTGGGTAATCATATACCAATCATAACTGTTCTGTACGAAACAAAACTTGTACAATAATGTTAAGAACAGGCATAAAAGACCCCCGGGCCCTGCATGCTGTCCTGGGGCTGTGGTTCTGTGATTATCATGTTGGATTTCTGATCCTCCTCCTATGTAAAGGTAACAGGGTTGAGCCCCTATGTCAACCTTAAGTATGTGAGGGTGCCGCATGAAGTGACTCGGGTAACCAGGGGAATGGTTTCAATGGGGTTACCTCCCAGTTTTCCACTGTATTTAATTAAAACAAGAGTGTAAAGTGGTGATTTGTGCGCATATAATTAAAATACCCTTTTGTATGAAGTTAAACCACAATCAAACAAACAACCAAACTTCACCTGTTTAAATGCATGGAAGATATCAAGATCTACTGACACTGTGTTTTTAGTGACTTTTAATAAAATTATAAAGACATGAAATAAAATTTCAAAGACATCATTCAAATAGATTTTTAAAAATAGAAACCTCATGAACTATAATAGATCAAAGCATTGTAAGTCAAAGATCCATTAGATATTATAAAGACACACCTTACTTTTTCATAACTTAGAGTAACTGAAATATCATTTCCATAAATTTTCATGTGTCTGGGTGGGGTGATGAATCTGTTGTCTATATAATGTGTCTTGGTGGGGTGGTGATTCTGGTGTATGTAGAATGTGTCTGGGGTGGGGTGGTGATTCTGGTGTATGTTTAATGTGTCAGTATGGGGCAGTGATTCTGGTGTATGTAGAATGTGTCAGTATGGGGTGGGGATTCTGGTGCATGTACAATGTGTCAGCACAGGGTGTTGATTCTGGTGCATGTACAATGTGTCTTGGTGGGGTGGTGATTCTGGTGTATGTATAATGTATCAGTATGGTGTGGTGATTCTGGTGTATGTAGAATGTGTTCTGGGTGGGGTGGGATGGGGATTCTGGTGTATGTATTATGTGCCAGGGTGGGGTGGGGATTCTGATGTATGTAAAATGTCTCAGTATGGGGCGGTGAGTCTGGTGTATGTGCAATGTGTTCTGGGTGGCGTGGGGATTCTGGTGTATATATATAATGTGCCCAGGTGGGAGTGGGGATTCTGGTGTATGTAGAATGTGTTTGGGTGGGGTGGTGATTCTGGTGTATGTAGAATGTGTCTGGGTGGGGTGTTGATTCTGGTGTATGTAGAATGTGCCTGGGTGGGGTGGTGATTCTGGTGTATGTATGATGTGTCTGGGTGGGGTGGTGATTCTGGTGTCTGTACAATATGGCTGGGTGGTGTGGTGATTCCGGTGTATGTACAATGTGTCTGTGTGGGGTGGTGGGTCTGGTGTATGTATAATGTGTTTGGGTGGGGTGGTGATTTTGGTGTATGTATAATGTCAGGGTGGGGTGGTGATTCTGGTGTATGTATAATGTGTCAAGGTGGGGTGGGGATTCTGGTGTATGTACAATGTGTCGGGGGGGGGGGGGGGATTCTGGTGTATGTAGAATGTGTTCTGGTTGGGGTGGTGATTCTGGTGCATGTATAATGTGTATGGGTTGGGTGGTCATTCTGGTGTATGTATAATGGGTCAGGGGTGGTGTAGTGATTCTTGTGTCTCTTTTGGCCTTCACCTTCAGTTATTCACACAAATGTGTACATTATCCTGGACCTTTTTGGGGGTTATTTCCTTGGGCAGCTTCCCTACTCAGGGCTCGAAATGGAGGCCTGCAAATTGCCAAAAGCAGGCCAAAATTTACTCAAGGCAGTCCAAGTTAAAAACAGGCTGCTAAATTCAAAATCGAAAAAATAAAATAGCAGGCCATCCTTTTGGAGCCTTTATAATTAAAAAGATTGTAAATCAAAACGCATTGTGAACTTTTAAAAACATGTTGCAACTAGGAATGCCTTTTGAAGTGATCAGCATAAATCAATTGTTTTAATCTCGATTTATGAAAAAATTTTAAACTTGAAATAAGAAAAGTTATTCCTCTTGGAAGAGCTCTGCTTTCATTGGCGAGAAAAGCTACACAATTTTCAGGATACAAAATGCCTTTGTAAGAAATGTCCTTCTCCCAAACTGGTTAATAAAGGTTTAATAATGCATTTGCCTAGTGCAATGACTTCTAAAACATAACCTTAAATTGATCATTGATTTACAATTTCAATATTTTTAGCAGTCTAAATATGAAAGTAGCTAGCCATTTACTGGTTGGCCTGCTATTTTTGGTAAGGGGAGGAAAAAGTTGCAGTCCATTCTTAGTTTTCCATTTCGAGCCCTGCTATGGTTTTTTTGTATCCGCTGAGATTAGCACACCTAGGTTTCCTGCATTGGCTGAGGCCAGTACATATATATTTCCTGTATCTTTTGAAGATAGTACATCTATGTCCAAATATCTGCTGAGGTTAGTATACCAGGGTTTCCAATATATTCTGGGATTAGTAAATTTGGTTTTATACTTATTATATTAGAGATGTAGGAAACCATTTCCAGCTATTTCAATCAAAATTAGAAATAAAGAAAAGCAATTTAACCAATTTTGGTTTTACTTGCTGAATATTCTAAAAAAATATAATTGGAAACTAACATTTTTAAAATTGGTACAAATATCAAACATTTGGTCAGATTCACCCTCATATTATGATTCGATAAGTCTTTTTTTTTTAGTATTGAAAAGTTATATTTCCTTAAACACGATGTTATCCATTGCACCTACACAAAAACCACAAAAAAAACACTACATCCTCAGGCAATCTTGTTTCATAATTGAACTGCATTTCAGGAATTATTCCAGATCCTGTAAATATGGTCCAGACTCCATCTTTTTCCCACACTTTTTTCTAGCAAGTGTCCAAAATGTTTAATCTAATTGATTGGGCTCAACTGTCACATGACAAAGATAGCAGCCTAGCCTCCTTTTCGATCTGTTTATGAAGGGTTACGACTGTAACCGCAGAGTCCATTCTGAGAAGTTTTTTGCTGTAGGCATCTTTGGGTGTAAGCACCATCACTCGACCTAAACATAAAATAAACATAATAAACAGTAATTAGCACCTAGTTCTAAGATTGAGGGCAGCCTTGTATTTCAAGATGACAATTTTCCGATGCCAGATATTACTTTATTTTGTTGCCAGTGTCTTAAACATAATAAAACTAAAACATATTAAGTCACTTTTAATTTTAGTAGAATTTACTCCACTTCATATTTACCTGGGTTCCACATGCTATCATAATAACATGCTGGATATAGGGTATCTCAGATTTACCAGGTTTCATTATGACATCAATGACACGCTGGATGGAACGATGTGTCCTATTTACCTGGTTTCTTTATGACATCACAATGACATGCTGAATGGAGGGATATTTTATATTTACCTGGTTTCTTTATGACGTCATAATGACATGCTGAATGGAGGGATATTTCATATTTACCTGGTTTCTTTATGACGTCACAATGACATGCTGGATGGTTTGTTTGTTTGTCGTACTCAAGGGTATCTCACTTACATGATGCTCAGTGGTAGCGAGTGCACTTCCTGAACTGAACATGCTTCGATTTACCGCTCATGGGTTCGAGCCTTTTGACCATCAGGTATTTTAGCGAGTCAGATGTTGTTGCTCCGGCAATCGCAGGGGTGGTTTTTACAAGCTTTCCTTCCAGTTTGCCACAGTAATAAGGCTGTGTACAGTGTGAAGTCGACAATCCATCGTCAAATAAGTGAGTACGACGTTAAACACCAATCAAACAAATAAACAAAACACTTATATGACAAAGTGCCAGCCCAATGGATGAAGGAAACCACCCTCGACACCACTGGCAACAAATAAAGACAGGATGGGACAAATACAAAACGACAACAACAGGACGCAATACAGACACCACAAACACATCGGCTTCCTGTTCCCCTTTAGATCTGAGAGCACCAGGGCAACATGAAGCTCCCTCCATTCACCCGCCATGCTGGATGGAGAGATATCTCATATTTACCTGGTTTCTTTATGATGTCACACTGACATGCTGGATGGAGGGATATCTCAGAGAACCAATTCACAGGCACCTTGCCTCGTTTAGGCCTAAAGTCTGTCTGAAGCTTTAATGGATACACACCAGTCCGGCCTGTGTATGTTTTATAAGCTGAAATTCAATACAGAGTTTTATTGAGTAGGCTTAGTGATTTAAAGCGAAACTCCAGGCTGCAGTAAAATGCATATAGGTAAAACGAGCATCATTTCTTGTGTTCAACTATGCTCTCTAATTTTCTAATCGAGCTATACCCATTTCATAATTGCATCTTAAATATTGGGTAATGCACAAACTACAGTCAAAGGTATGCACATAACCATGTCTAGGTTCTTTAATCATTAAACAGAAGAGCTCCACAAATATTAACCAATCACATATTTTTTTTAAAAAAGGTGCCTACATCACGAGACATGTAGAGTCAACTGTTTAAAATTTTGACAGTTAACATATATAGGTCATTGTTTCTGGTATTAACCTGTAACACAGAAGAGTATTTATAGTGGTGTGACATCATTGACAGGGCTGGCCACGCCCACAATGTTAGCTACCAGTGGTCATAGTAAGGTACATATCTGTAACACCCGGGTTATTTTATCAAATGAACAAACCATAAGTCCATGCCATATTTACGTATATTAAATGGTAACCTTTCAAGGAATATATGGGTTATTTCAGCCGGGAGTATCGCTTTAATGAAGAAAACCATTAGGAAACCATTAACATAGTAGGGTCGTGTATGTCGCATAATAAAACTCTTGGCTAAAGAAAAGGCTGTGGTATGGACTTGTCAATATTCACCACAGACAGTTCCGAATGGGCTCACCCCTGCCTACATCACAGCTCAAAGGACATGTATGAATAATAGTCAGTCACAAGTTTGTAAGTGAATAACACACATTCTAAACATCTGGAAAATACCAGATTTTTTATAGTAAGATGACAGTATTATCTTTGTAAATGAGTCACTTTAAATCTGATTTAAAACCCATTTGGGTACCTTTGAGAAATATAATATTGGGCAGCAATTTTTCAGATAATTACCATGGTGAGCAGCACAGAATCTCTCGGGGAAATCGTCTGGTCTCTCTGTAGCACAAAGGGGGCACTCCACCTGATGAGAGAAATATATGTCTGTATTAACAGTTTTAGGAGAGAAGCCAGGTCATTATACAGTAGACATATATTTGAATTGTATTATTCAGGGAAAATCTATAGTTAAGTGCCTTCTAGCTATGAAAAATATAATTAAAGGATATTAATGCAGTCCGCTTTGGAGACAGGGATGCCCACTGGTTGGATAGGGAAGGGGATGATTGTTGGATAAATAAAACATTCAGCATAAAATAACTCAGTTTCAGTTTATTAAATACTAGCCGAATTCAGAAAGCTTGATGAATAGGCTGAGGAAATTTTTCTTTAACCTTGTAGAAAGGATGAAGATTTAAATTTCTGCCAGAGTTATTATTGTTCAAAAATTTATTTATTTCTCACAATATTGTTTTTAGGATCAGAAGCTATAACATTTTAAAAAGATATAAGATATTTTTAGGTCCCTGCTGTTGTTTATTATTAAGATTCAGGTGAACACATGAACAGCCATGAATGTACAGGTGTACTTTTTTGAATAGAATTTGTGCCGAAATTAAATCTTCATCAAACACGATTTATCAATTGATTTGTCAATAATGCTGCTCTTTTGTGCTCCTTTCAACACTAAATAGCCATCTTTACACAATCATACATTGATGTGATTTGTTTGCATTCTAATGTCTCTGGAAATAAATGTTCCTCAATTGTTGAGTAAGGTATGACAGTACTATTGGACCACTCTGCCTTAATCAGCAGAAATGAATTATATACAAATAAATAATAACCTTTTCATTTACTTAAGACAAAATAATTTCACCAGACCTTGTGGTCAATTTTTCCCCACCAAGCATATGAATTTTTTGGACTATCATTTGCTTTAAAATGAGGTTATAAAAGACCTTTAAATTTGAATGTAATTCTTGGTTGGAATACCCTTGCACTTTGTTGGCTTATGGGCAAATTGAAGCTGCTTTCTCTGGCACTTATCTATTATTATAGTACAAGATTTAGGCATCAACAATTCTTGTCTTGTATCAGTGACATCAAGCCTAAAGGTCGTTTAATAATATAAACATTTGAGAACATTACAAGCATTAGAAAATACATACCTTTTGTGCTTGCTTTTCCTTTTCTTTAGCAGCCTTTAACTTTTTAACTGACAAAAAAAATAATTATACTTCCATTATGTTTCATAAAGTAAAATAGAACAATTATAAATCCTAACTTTTTGAAAAAAAAATTTTTGTAAATACATATATCTGATTGCAAGCATGCGATTGTTAGCTTTATTGCGTTGTGAAATAAGTTTTCCTCTTGAATGTTACTAATTCACACAAGTATTGGATCACATTCATTATCTGTATTGTAAAGTTTTTTCTACAAATATAACATAGCGAGAATATTGCTTACTAAGAGAATAAAGTTTGATTCTACTGTAAAAATCCCTTAGTTTTGTTTATCTATGACGTCAATAGTGTAAGCACACACACACCAGGGAATCCCTCTTGTGTCTTTGCGCTCATCCCATGGTGTGGTGATTAAATTATGATTTGTAGTGTATATATGGCAGGTAATAAAAATCTGCAGAGACACAGGAGCAGTGTATTTCAGGGATACTCTTTGGTATGGCTTTTATAGTGGTTGTAGTTCGGCATACTTGCTAGCCTTATAAATTAAACCTATATACACATCTAGACGTGGATGTATAGCAGATAGGTCTTATTTATTTATAATTAGGCTCCATTCTTGCCAGCTGTATGTTCTGAGTACTGTACAGTTTTGTTTATCCAGTCAACAGGTGATGATTAATTAAAACTAATGCAGAACATGAGCTCTGTAGCACCATTTTGAAAAAGTGAACTATATGTCAAATAATAATTACATGTACTGACTGTTTTGTTTCCCACAGATGGTCTAAAGCATGTATTTTGATACAATTCCACAAGGTTGGACACTCAACTGTCCTTAGCTTTTTCTGCTGGATAAATTTATTCTTTTGTGATTATTCTTTGTTTAACTTTATAGACATATTAGGGTACAACAGCTTGTTCATCAAGTGACTTTAGAAAATTTACTCATAATACTTACTTAAAAATGGAGGGAGGACTGGTTCAACTCGCCTTTGTTGAATAAAAAAAGGGTCCGGAAGCATTGGTTTAATACGTCCTTGAGATATCTCAAAGGGATCAGATTCTACCCGGGTTTGTGTCATAGGACCAACATCATCCGTCACCTCAAAGGGAATTTCTCCTTTTGTACCACAAGTAGTTTTTATATTATAAGTTCTAGTGACTGTTTGATCTGACAAAGAAGAGGGTCAAGCAGGTAAAAGTGAGATGATAATATAAAGGTGTATTCTAAAAATTGTAAGTGCATTCCCAATAATCTCGTTAATTCTTGTGTCCAGTCCAAATGTTTTGCTCACGCTCAAAACTTTTGAGGAGCATTAGTGGTGAAAAAGCGAACAGCATTCAAAATCTATTCTAACTTCATTCCGACTACATTCTAAATAAAATAGTCTTGTGGCAGCTGGCAGCAATCTTACTATTCTGATCGCATTCGAAGGAGAACCCAAACCATAATCATCTGCAAACATTTGTTTAAAAAATGTAGCCAGCTGCTAGAACTTTTTTAGTTGATTTTAAGAATTTCATGGGTAACAACATGTCAAGCTGCCAATTTGATTTTCCTTGCCGAATGTGACAACAATTTTTTAATTATTTCTTGAAGACTGTTTCTGCCTTATTGCTGCTGATTTTTAATAAGTGTGAGTACGGTTTAAGGTGTTGTTCAGAAGATGGCACGCCACCCATATGAGTGATGCAAACCACTGGTAAACTCCACTGGCATGCTGGTTGAAAGGACTCCTTAAAGAACAGAACTAGGCTGATTGCCATATTTCTTATCAGGGGCTTAGCCAGAAATCAAAAGTAAGGTGTCCAAAATGGTCATTTGCTTCACTTTTCGTATAACTGGGTGTCCAATTTTGACAGTTTTCCTATCTCTTGCATGTTAAAGTTTCTTAAAACAGGGTGACCAAATGAGGCAATTGTTCACTTCAGGGTGTCCATTTGGACGGGTGGACGGGTGTCTGCCTAAGCCCTTGTTTCTTATATTCATATAAATATGTACTTTATTATTTTAATTTGAATAGGTTTACTATTTTTGGTGTTTTCTTCATTTGATTTGGGTTCAATGACGTAGCTAAGGTTATTTCACTCATATGATCGCGTGTCGCTCCAAATGGTTGGAAAAAAACCTCCATTTAACAACATAGGCAACAAATACAAGACAGGACAATTGCAAGAAGCAAAAAAAAAGGGCAATAAAAGATCTGCTTCTAGTTGCCCCTTAAGTCCTAGAGCACCAGGCAGTCTGGCTACGGGCAATTGGTTTGAACAGTAGCAATGCTGTCTTTACTTAGCAAGGAGGGAAATTAACTTTCCATCTTTATGGAAACTCTTCACATGTTGGTTTTGCTTGAATCAATTAATGCTGGAATACACCGCCATCATACAAGTGAAATACTCTTAAGCATGGCATAAAACTCCAATCAGTCAATCAATCACTAAATCAATAAATTTAAACCTACATGTAGAGCAACGAGCAACAAGAATCTTATTTCCAACCACCCACTACTATTATTGGAACCATACATTTTTCATTTTACATGTGAAGTGTGGAACGATAAAAAGAAAATAAAAGAACAAGAAAATCTGGACGTTAATGAATATTGCGATGGTTACCAACCTGTTTCGTAATAATCATAGACCTTGACGGTGGCTTCTTTAGGAGCTGATAACTTGACCTCCTGGTAAACTTCAAACTCGAAACACTTGTTTTGGGACGTCATCTGAGAGAAAATAACGATTAATTATTTACTTTATTGTAATGCAGTAAGTAAAAAAGCAACAGTGATTTCCGAAATATGAATACATTGACAGGTGATTGAACTTTTGGTGTAGCTAACTAAAGGCTAGAAAATGTCAGTGCAGCTTTACTGAGGCTGATGATTGAGTACCATCTCTATTATGGTTGGTTGCTGCTACACTTCTAATACACAGTAGAACTGTTGTAACCCTCTACAGAGAAATTCACTGGAAAGAAGTATTTTACCTAATATCTACTTGCAGAACAAATCTAATTGTTTTATTAAATGGATGTAATTCTATCACCTCTGCTGAAAAATTAGCTTGTGTAGCATAGGGACTTAAGACTTGGTATAATAGAGAACTAGCACTGGAGTGCAATTACAAGACAAACTGTTACATCATACATGTCGTGTCACTCTATAAAATTTGGGTACTTCTCGACTGTAGTGAAAGTGTTTAGGTAATGTCAACATGAATAGACTTTCTATTTAAATGAACTTTATATTTTT
>JAVFBW010190497.1:0-10310 GCA_034783835.1 Mopalia ciliata
AAAGAGGTTGCTTTCTGTTGTCCTGGTGTTCACAGAGCTAAAGGGTAGCGGAAAGAAGATTTGTTTGTGATGTTCTATATTTGTGTCCGTCGCCATATAAGTGAAATGCCCTTGAGTACGACGTTAAACACCAATCAAACAAACAAACAAATTCCTTAGCTTGGGTCGTGGGGTAGACAGATAACATATCTATCCTAAGCTTGGGTTGTGGGATAACCAGATAAGATCACATTACCAAGCTTGGGTCTTGGGTTAAATAGATAACTATCTTAAGTTTGTATCATGGGGACATCAGATAAGATCTCTTTCCTAAGCTTGGGTTATGGGGTAAATAGAGAATTACCGTACTCTCTATCAAGCTTGGGTTGTGGGGAAACCAGATAAGATCTCATTTTTAAGCTTGGGTGGTGGGGTAAATACAGAACTACTCTATCTTAAACTTAGGTCGTGGGGAAACCAGATAACATTTCATTCCTAAGCTTGGGTCGTGGGGTAAATACAGAACTACTCTATCTTAATCTTGGGTCGTGGGGAAACCAGATAACATCTCATTTCTAAGCTTGAGTCGTGGGGTATCTACAGAATTAATCTATCTTAATCTTTGGTCGTGGGGAACCCAGCTAACATCTCATTCTTCCATGGAATGTCTCGAAAGGACCAGGTGGTTCTATTGCGATGCATAGGCCACAGACAGCTCACAAATATGCACCTTCTTGATAACAATAAGTCAGAACCAAAATGTGAGGTTTGTGGCTGCGTGTACGACATCAAACACATATTTGTTGAATGTGTGGACTTTGCCACTGTTAGGCAAGAGTTCTACAGTCACCTCTATGACGAACTTGTTTGACACCATTGCTGGCGAGGTTGTCATCAGGTTCCTTGAAGGGATCGGTGTGTATCATAAAATCTATTTTTTATGAATGATTGCATATTATTAAAATTCACACAATTTTAAACTCAAATTGCAATTTTTATTTCCTAATTTGAATTAATAGACATATTTTTAACACTTTTGTTTGAAATATTTACATATTTAAAATTTTTAACACTTTTTTATGTCCTATTCGGTTCATTTTCTTTCTCTTTTTGATGTAAACGGCCAAGGGATATTCTGATGGGAATTGTCTTTAACTGTTGATAATAAAAAGTAAATTGTAAATATGTTCACGCCACAGCGTAGCTGAACTACCGCTGAATGTGTCGTAAAACCCTAAGCAATCAATCAATCAATCAATCTATCTTAAACTTGGGTCGTGGGGTAAATATATAACTACTCTATATTAAGCTTGTGTCGTTGGGAAACCAGATATCATCTCATTCCTAAGCATAGGAGATGGGATAAATAGTTAAATAAGTTTTGTATGTGTAAATCACCTGCCGAAAACACGTGAGATAAAAACCCACGGTAGACACAGTTTTGTTCTCACCTTGCTATATTAAATATAATCAACTTAAAAACACCTGCGTCTCTTTTAACAAATGATAGGTACATGTCTGTGGTTACAATGTACACTTGTGTCATACAGTTCACGTAGAGAAGAATGCGTTACTTAAGATAGCATGAGATTAATCTGTATTTTAATAATCACGCTTTTTGATATATGAATAAGGGTAGAAATGCTAACGTTCTATTCAATAAAACATGGTTTATGTAATGGAACACAGTGTGTTCCTTTGAACTACAAATATCGATCAATTATTATCCCTTTGTCAAATTATTCTTATCAGAACTATTGTCAGTATTTGTACTTTATCAAAACCAAATGACATTTTACTCGAATCTTACAGACACTAAACTTAAAGTGCAGACAAACAATAAACTAACCTAATCTTCATTATTCCTTTGCCCCACCAAAAAACGCCTGGCAAAGAGCATCGAAGATTTCCTTTGATTGACGTGTAGTTTGAGTTGTGATCAACAGTGATACTTACAATATTAAGTTCTCAAAGTTCCCTTTCAAGTGACGGTACTGTTCTGTAGGGATTGTATGAAACAGTGGACAGCGTGGATTAGTCTATATCTTAAATGTTAAGTCGGACTTACGTCAATCAACCAAAGCCACGACAAAGTAATTGATTAGGACAGTCTGCATTACAAAGCTAGGATTATACTGAAAACCTATATGGTCAGATTTGTTCTTATCTAAATATTTGATAGACGCATTGAATGAGATCCAGACCATTTGGTGTATCACTTTCTCTACGAAAGCTCAAACCATCAACTTTCATGCAAAAACAAGAATATAGTTTTTCTTTTTATGTTTATATTGTCTGTGATTATGAACCAACGTTTGAAATAAAAGACAGCCACAGATTTTTCTTGAGGAGAGAATGAGCTTTATTTTAAATGACTTATCTAGTTTTGTACGCGTTTCTAAATCTGTAATGTATGAATTCTTAACCACCATCCGGTTAGATATGCACACCAGGGTACTTACTGTTCCACAAACGATCTTACAGCAATTTAAGCAACACATAAAGGCGTGTACGACAGACAAGAGAAAGGTGGACGCAGCACGAAACGAGTGGAGAAGCAAAGCCGATAGGTTGATAGGTTGTGCCTAGGAGTAATCATTATTGTATAGATCGCTATTTCAATTAGATATGTCTAGATTTGCAATCTGTAATTGCGTTTAGATATCTCCATTTCAATCTGGGATATCTATTTCGAGAATTATATTGTTTCTTACTGAATGATTTATTGTTTCGCAAATAAAGACGGTTAGATTTTCCGTCGTTGTCAATTAAACCTCATGTCTTAACGGACATTTTTCCTAAGCCATAATTTGTTTAATTTCTTAATCTGCTTCCGAACAAAAACTAGTATGCTAGTTTAATGTGTGATACATTAGTTGTAACAATCAAGGTTAAGCTCGTTTATATGTGTACGACGAAAAGCAAATAGTAGGCCTACGCCACAGTGACTAACAATATGAATTATATACTGATAACGTCGATCACTTGTAGAATTGTTCCAGCGTTTCCTAATAGATTTATTTATACGAAGGATATGGCTTCCTATTCTAACAAATTCGTTACGTTTTGTGTAATTCATCGTGATGGTATTTAAACTACCTATATGCCATTTTTTTTTTGTCTAGGCTGTTTCCTGACTCCAAAATGTTTTACCAAATCAAATGTCAGATGTTTAACATTTTTAATAACCTAGAAATGTTAAATGTTTGAAAAAGAGTGACAGAATAAAATCCGGAAAGACAATCATTAAACTACGTGTACATCACAGAAACATCAGTTACGAATTAAATTTCGTAAAATGTTATTAAGCTTTAAACAATCACAATGTATGTATTCTCTTGATTTGATATTTATTGATATTGATATGAATAATCCTTATGTTTGAATCTTTTAGGAATCGGTCCAGCAGTGAATGTACTATAACTCCGCGCCACCATTGGTCATTTACACCTTCAAAACAATTTGGGCTCTGGCTAAAGCCGATTTGTTTGAAAAGTAGCAAATCTGTATTTCCTTAGCACTGGAGACATATTACTGTTCCAACGCTAAAGAAACGCTTCACATCTTGATTGTTCTAGTGTCAATACACCGCTGTCATATAGGTGAAATACCCTTAAACACGGCATTAAACGCCAATCAATCAAAACAATTGATTACTTCTACCCGCTTACAATACAACGATAGTAATGTCACTCTTAGAAGGCTTATTCCTTTAGTGTAATAAATCGGATAAGCAATGTTTTTGGTACATCAGAAACAAATAAATGTCGATCCCTAGGACACCTGAGAAAAGACGAGCATGTTATGGATCCAACATGAACAAAAGCAGCAATCGATAACAATTGAGACAGTCTGCCATCTGAATATGTTAGCTAATAGATACATTCAAGAAATCGTTATTAGCGATTAGAGCAACACAGCTTCATTACAGAATCAACCTAATCATAGCACCAATTGTCTAACATGTGTGTCAGTATAAATATTGCTATACATCGACAATTTCATGATATACTATTTATGAAGAGAATAAAGCTGTTTCCAGGGTACCTTAGAATATATAGATACATCAATTTATTTGTCCATCAATAAACTAGCAGTTTCCTTTAATGGAAAATACTCGAATTTTCTACTATACGGTTGTTGACCAAGTGGTTAAACAAACCTACTTTACACGACGATTTATTTATTTAACTACATTGGGAATTTTATGCGTTCATCGTATCGGAATATAATACAAATGGGTAAAAAAGAAACGATGCCGTGTGATGCAAATGACATGATTGGATATAAAGTTATTACTATTCTTTGAATAGTATCACACCAAAATAAAATTCCATTGTAAATATAGAGAAAACATTAAATGGGATAACAGTAATCTCCAATGTTTGGGGGCTTCTTGATATTAGACGTTTGCCGTTTGAGTGGGTCTTGCTGCGATATTTTGAGATTCCGATGTGATTATGCCCTGGGCCTTACTGTCACATATTATACAAACATATATGGTTTTCCGTGTCCAAATATTTTGTCATTAATATCGTAAATAATGTTCATCCTCTTTTTAGATGATCTGGCAAACACAAATCTCTCAGATGATGATATCGATCAGCCAGTATGATTTGTGACTTTGAATCCCTCTCTAAGGCATCGTACGGCTGAATACGATCTATTCACAGGTTCACTTTCCTCAACAGACTAGGACGTTTCTCCTTGCTCGCATACCGCGTTTATCATACACACCAGATAGGCTGCGGGTCCCTAGGGACTCGACTCTGATACGTCTTTAGACGCTTTGCTTCCGACTTTAAGAGAAAAACGCCCATACGTTAAATACAATCTTACATCTGTATCAAAATATCTGGCCAAGGGTGTGAAAACATCTTCCAGAGATGATTCATCAAATACCAGTTTAGCGCAAATTATCGCCATCACTTCACGTTGACTATTTTTCACGACTTTCTATGGCTGATCAATGTCATTCTTAACTTTAGTTTGAGTAGGTACAAATGGCTTGCTGAGAGGCCCCTTTGATTAAAGGATTTCGTAATTGTTTCGTTTTACGTGATGCTGGAATAATCACCGTCGATGTAGTTTTCACAGCCTATCAATTGCACAGACAGTTGAACATCGATCTTAATTAGAATTTCCTGACACTGGATACAGTCGCTGTACCTTCAGACAGCGATTTCCTGGAACATTCACACCAAGAGAATGTGGCCTTCACAATTCTCATAGTTGTTGGCGTGAAGGCGAGTTTGGTAGACAGACAACATCACGGTACAGGAAATAAACAAATTATTGATGGTTGGTGTCTAATATCAAATGACATATGTCCGAATATTAGTTAACAATTTGTATAAACATGTATGGCGTTCATTCTAGAATATTGAGCCAACTGAATATTAAGCCAACTGTATATTGAGCCAACTGAAACTGTGTTCTTTCTACCTTTAACGAGAGCAATATTTATGGCATGTAAATTTATCTGTGAAGTTTTATAAATTATTTCAGTCAACTATAAAATCAAAATCTATGAAATATTATCGATCAGCTGTCGTCTCTCAAATTTCAGACTGGAATTGTGTAATCGCTTAGATATTCCTACACCTGAACGAAAATAAAACCATAATTAATCAATGTTGTATGCAACAAAATGATATCAGTTTTTGCAATCCTATAAGACTACTATTTCTCATATATTTTCCAATCAGATTGCCATATTTTTTCCATAAGGAGAACTATTTTTGGTTAAAAACTGGTATATGTGAGATATGGATTTTGCTAGAGCGCATGGTTGTTAACAATCAAAAGCTTGAAGTATGACTAATTCGAAAGGCTGTTGTTGATCAGTTTGTATTTAAGGTATCACCTATTTTTTCTGGCTGATTGAAATCAATTCCCCAGTCCGTTTCACAGTGCAAGCTACACTGGAGTCCTCCATTTAAACTGTCAAACTAGAGTGTGCAGGTGTCTATGAAAAGACACGTAAGGCGATTCAACTTGCCCCGCTTGGGGCAAGGTGCAACGTCTGACCAATTTATGTCCAGTGTATAGCTGAATAATGTAGTTATGTACTGTAACTGTAATGTGGACTTTCTGGTTACATACAGTGTTTCAACTAAAAAGTGATGCAATGTGCCCCGGTCTCCCCTACATAATATAACCATGCTAGGCTACCAATGTCAATCCATTGATTGATATAATGTCATACTCACATTGATCTTGTCTATTAAATACATATTTAGATGTTCGGTAATCAGTTAACAGTTTCTTTAGTTCTAATTGATTGACGCTGTGCCATAACTAGGTTAATGTCACTGAACTAAGAATAAAAAGACGCCGACCAGACGTCTGCAATAATTCTTGGCATATAGTTTATTGTTCTAGCATTATCCTAATTGTTGGTTTCTATGGAATGACGTATCTGTACTGTGACTGAGAGCGATTTGTCTACATTTTGTGGGACTAAACAGACACTATCGTCCTTTCTATCAATATGGCATACCCCCAGACTCAAAAGCAAATGCTCGTCTGCCGGTAAAGTATAATTAGTGATGTATAATAGTCCTTCGTGTTCAGGGTAAGGTACAGTTATTTCTATCTGATGCTTTCATCATTATTTCATTGAAACCAATGCCAGACGAGATGGAGAAGATATAAATCCCATGTCAATTAAGTATCTCAACTAAGTTTAAATATAAAGACACTTAGTTCTTCGATACAAATGATAGAGCATCGAACATGATGGCCGCAAAAGTGTTAACCTTTTGATATGCAGATCAGCCAGGTTTATAAATTGAGTCTTGCCTTACACCGTTACAGATCACCTCCAAATTTGCTGAATATTTTTATTCTATCAAAACGACAAACAAATTGAACTGAAAGGTATGAAAGACAGCTGCGGCCACTCGCAATGTCTTGATTAAAGTTTAACCACAAAACGTCAGATTGCGAGATCACGAGATATAGTCTTTTTATAAATTAGATTTTATTAATTACAGAGGAATAATACTAATATACTGATGCAGGGTTCGACGTGACCAGCCGATAGATCAGATCGGGCCAATCTGACCGCCCATCCAGGAGAATTGCAAGCCAAAGTGACGCCTAAGAACAGCATGGCTTTGCGGCATTTTTCGATCAGCCATGTGTTGCCCTTCATTGCTCATGATCTCATTCTTCTCCAAAACGGACCGCAAGCCACAGTAAACAAGCTGCCTCTTTTTCCCCTCGTGCGATGAACCGAGGCAGCCCTCACTCTGGCATCGCTTTTGTCTGCCAAGCTATTTCAACGTCCCGATGAACAAAAACTTCAAGCAAAAAATGTACTGAAACTAACGGGCATTCCTTTTGTGTTTTAAAGCATATGTCTGTGACCGTTCGTAGGCCCCATAGAATGGCAATGTTGTACTTTTTAAACTAATTTTAAAAACAAAACGTCCTGACAACAGTGTAGAAATCTAGTGGGCTGTTTTTTCTCTTTATTTGCGATATAAATGTGCTGATTTATTTATTTTATTTTTATCAACCTGAATTGTTTTTGCCAACTGTTGATAATTCTGTCCTTTAAAGTGAAAGAATACTCAAAGTTATTCTCCACAACAACTGTTTGAATTTCGTGTTATATAAACAAGGCGGTTAGATATTGGGCTGATAAATTTAGAAAAAGATTGGAGACAAGCTGTATTTTCATGTAAAGGTTTATAAGAGGCTTCTTCATAAAATTAAATCAATAAAACTATGGCTTCGAATTCATCCCCAATAACAGTATGTTTCAGTATATATGGTTATTGGTTACACTTGCTGTGAGTGATGAATCGGACAAACGGCTTAACGTAAATAAACGACGGATTGTGAACCACGTCTCAGAGATAACTTTAAGGGCTACATGTAGAACTACATTGTCGGAGAGAGTGATTTTATTATCTTATCCGTCTCTTTAATGGTCATCCTAGAAGAAGTTTGGTATCGGTGGAATCGGTTTTGACTAAGACAAAAAGCTGTCAACCCAAGATCTCAATGGAGAAATGTAATAGAACATTAGTAGAAATCACTCTACCTGAATTGGTAACCATTGGTTCATTTTACAGAGCGCAACCGGTTAGCATCAAACGTAAATACAGATCCTCAATACATGAGTGTTTATATTCTTCACCGGTATCCTTCATGTCCATGGATAAAACCGATCTACTTTAAGTAACGAAAAACTGTTCCATAACGCAGACACATGGAAATTTGGAATGAATATAAAAAAACAAGGAGACTTTCTAAAGGTTAAAAAGAATATTAAATCGGATACTAAGTAAATCACGATCCTGTCGTCACATGGGAATTCAATAAACAAAAACTGAATGCAATAATATTTTTTATTACATTATGGGTAGTATTTGCACCTGTCATATCCGTTATGCAATAGCGTTAAATCCGTAACATACCACATTTAGCAGAGATTTATTGGCAGTAATGTTATTATCGTGAAGCCTTGCCAAAAGTGAAACATGACCAGGAGTTATTTGTAGATGATGTTGAGAAATTCCTTCTGGTTTTTTCAATTGTAAAATCTATTAAAAAATAAGGAAGACGAACCCCTCCAACTGGGCTTTTAAACCTGGACACTGTACCCCTGGGCACTATATTTCTCATAAGCGAAACCCAGCCAGATTCCTTCGCCTCTTGTCTGACACGTGCTTGGCTCGGACAATCCCACCACGCAGGAGCCCCACCCAGACTCCATACAGTCACAGAAAGCCATTACACCGGCACATTTTTCCTATGTCTGACATGAGCCACGCCCTTACTCGATCCCCACCCGGACACGAACCACACCCCCACACCCCCATATTGATCCCCATCTCGACATAGCTATCATAAGTCAACTTTGTTTAATAGGTGCTGAAGAAAACACCAACGAATCATACGATCAACAAATTTGCAATGCGGTATTTATTTTTATTTTTTTCATTTCAATGGTTCTTACATACACATTGCAATGTGTATATGCCAGTTGGAAATCGGATTTCACACTGAAAATGTCTTGGTTTTGTTACACCGAGAAATAGCGGGTATGAACACTGTAGGCCTTCAATGTTAGGCCCAAAGTCTACAAAACTGTCAATAGCCTCCATATTGCATAAATGTCGTGAGAGTGTATCGAAAAGAGCCACAATGCACAATAAAAACAAAGTGATGATTAATGCATATAAGCCTGAGATCTGACAATTGCTAATGGAATAACGTCTAAGTTTACATCATCATACAGTTTAAGTCATATAACTGTAGTCTCGATTGTCACAGAACATCGCTCAAATACAGTATTATATACACTTAACAACTGAGTTATGGGTCAGTTCTTTAGAATGATTTATAATCTGATCAACATGGACACGTCTACTCCATAAATAACAGAAAATGTGATACTAGCAATTTTTATATCTTTCCATCAACAGTCAAAGTGGTAAGACAACAATTTTACTCTTAATGTTCAATAGTTCCCTCTACTGTAGCCGTATTAAGTCCATTACTATGCCATATAAATCATAATTATTGCAAAATAACTGATTTATCAATAAAGATAGTATTTCACTAGTCCATAAAATGTGTATACTCTAGATATACTGTATAATGCAGAGTGTAATTGTTATGAAGAATAGTACTTCAGTCATCTATAAACATTGTCTTCTCAAGCTATAATCACATATTGAGCTTAATTGTTATGACAGTGTATTGCTAATGAAGAGTTTGGCCGATACGGCAGCTGCTGTTAGACTTATTGACTGTACATTTAACCCCCAGGAATTTATTGGTAGAAGGCACAACCCTCAACCTCACATAAAATGTCAAAATAACAAGACGAGGATAAAACATAAAAGAGTGCAAGTGCAACAAACTTGCTAAATGCTATCTTAAGAGCACCAGAGTACGGGAAGATATCACCAAGCAGCTACTTTGATTGTACGAAAGTTATCTCTGATATGCTGCAGTGAAAGGTCCTTTCTGTTGATCTGTTGGTGTGTGGCGGCAAGAGGCAATATTGAAGAAGACGAACAACAGAGATTTTCTTTAACTGTTACTGTATTTCTAGAAGTAAGAAGTAGACAGTGGTAATGCGTTCTGAAAGAATACAGAAAAAACACAATAAGTATTTACACATATAAAATAAATGCAAACCAATTGAATCAATTTGCGACATTACACTGAAATATCGCTCCTGTTAAGTAGTAGATATATTTTTACATAAACATAAATCAACATAAGAAATAAACTTAAAAACATATTATACTAGTAGAGATTTTAAAGATACGAATATTGAATGCTCCCCAAAATGTGAGAAAACG